>ONZH01001336.1:0-20274 GCA_900303285.1 Rhinella marina | reverse complement strand
GTCTCACCTCTTGGGCCTCCACAAAATCTTTAAGAGGTCTCACCTCTTGGGGGCTCTGCACAAAATCTTTAAGAGGTCTCACCTCTTGGGCCTCCACAAAATCCACTTTAAGAGGTCTCACCTCTTGGGCCTCCACAAAATCTTTAAGAGGTCTCACCTCTTGGGCCTTGCACAAAATCTTTAAGAGGTCTCACCTCTTGGGGCCTGCACAAAACTCTTGGGCCTCCACAAAATCTTTAAGAGGTCTCACCTCTTGGGCCTCCCACAAAATCTTTAAGAGGTCTCCACCTCTTGGGGCCTCCAACAAAATCTTTAAGAGGTCTCACCTCTTGGGCCTCCACATAATTTTTAAGAGGTGTCACCTCTTGGGCCTCCACATAATTTTTTAACACGTCTCACCTCTTTAGCCTCCACACAATTTTTAAGACGTCTCACCTCTTGGGCCTCCACAAAATTTTCCATGAGCCTCTGGCCAGCCCACGGCCTCTTCCTGCCTTTTGCGGTCCTACGCATCCCTCAACATCCCCACTGCTTTACCTGCTAGACATGACACTGGGCCAGGTCGGGTCACTGACATCTCTAGCGCCAACAATTTGGGCATTTTAAGGCTTCTGCATGTGTTTGAGTTGTTTTTACATTTTAAAGAAGACATGTCTGACCACATCTCACACACACACACACACAATGACAATTAGGGGTGGGGTCTATTTGCTTTCCCCCTTGCCTATGCCATCTGTGGTTGTCATAGGCAACGTGATTTTAAGGGGTGCAGAATTTTATCTTCTTTTTTGTCTAGTTTGGCTTGGGGTCCATGGCAATGTAGAGGAAAGAAGGTTTCCTTGTATGGTCTCACTTTACAGAGAGGTTAGATTGTGTTTGGAGTGTATTGTTGAGAGGCTGTGATAGTGGCGTAATAGTGCGACTTGGGCACGTTATATGCACCCAGACATGCTTCCCCTGCTGTCCCAGTTGCATTCCAGCAGTGTTGGCATCCTTTTCTGAGGTTCCAGGGTGGACTTGGTGACCTCCAAGTGGTCGAATTGAGATTTCCAAGTGGCGAGCATTTTTTTCCCATAGACTTTAATGGGATTCGATATCCGGTCGAATAGTCGAATTTCGCAGTCTATTCGAATCGAATTTCGAACTTTCGAATATTTCACTACTCGCTCATCTCTACTAATAGTCTGATCGAATAACACAAGATCACATAAATCCTCAATAGGTAGTAAAACAATCATATACCGACCAGTGTAACTTCAGCCCCGACGCGTGTTTCGCTCTCGCTTCCTCAGGGGATAGCATGGTGCTGTGCCAGCTGCCTATTTATACCCTATCTATGATTAAAACCTTACAGTCAGGTGGAACAAATAGGACCCCACTTACTTGATGTCCATACCCAAAGCTTGATCATATCCTAGGTGGCATGAGTTCCATTTCTGCAGTATGAGGTAATGAGGTACACACGACCGCACTGTGTTTTTTAGTCCGCAAATTGAGGACCCCCAAAACACAGATGCCGCTCATAGGCATTCCACAATTTGTGTAACGGAATGGGCGGCCCATTATAGAAATGCCTATTCTTGTCCGCAAAACAGGAATATGACATGCTCTATCTTTTTTGTGTGGCCACGGAATGGAGCAACAGATGCAGATAAAACATGGTGTGCTATCTTCATCTTTTGTGGCCCCATTGAAATGAATAGGTCTGCACCTCTTCCCCAAAATAGATGCGGATCCATGCATACTGTCATGTGAATGAGCCCTTAGTTGGGCTAGGACAGGCCAGGAGAGTAGAAAGTACTTAACTTTGTAACAGATCTCAGCTACATTGAAGACATCATCAGGTTAAGATTTCTTGCTACCATCACCTCTTTTTGTATCATATAGGTGTCAGCTGAGTACCATGTTGGGCGTTGGTCAATCTGGAGCCCATCCATCTGTTTAGCGAGTCTCGTTAACTGTTACTTTCCCTTTGTATATACCTATTGTCATAGTTTAGTAAACTCTTTATGCACCTAAGTTGTGTTGTCTATTTTTCCCCGAACTTCTGATCCCACTGCATCTGCAGTGTGTATTATGATGTTCTGCAGGAGGTGTGTATTACAACGTTCCAGAGTAACTGAAGTATATATTATGATGTCCTGCAGTAGTTGGTGTGTATATTTTGAGGCTCTACATCAGAAAAGGTGTTCATTATGATCTGCAGCAGCGGAGATATGTATTATGAGGTTTTACAGCAGCGGAATTTTGTATAATGATGTTATGCAGCATCTGAGGTGTATATTATGAATTTCTGCAGAAGCTGAGGGATGGATTATAAGGGTAAGTAAGAGCTCAGGTAGTAACTGATGTGTTTATTATGAGGTTTTGTAGCAGTTGAGGTGTGTATTAAATTGTTCTGCAGCAGCAGAGGTGTGTATTATGGGGTTCTGCAGCAGCCAAACAGCTCGTAGGTGCCCGGCTCTGCTGCTGCAAGTGTCCAAAGCAAATAAGACTGAAGAGAGGAGGGCTGCTTTAGTTGCTCATATCTTGGGATTGATAGTGACTATAAATATGATCCTGACCTTGTTTGAAAGCTGGCATTCCACCCTTTCAAACTATACCAAAATCATAGCATTATATCCACTATATGGAAATGGAATAAAGGTACAAAATACACACAGATATGTCTAAAACGTGTCTTCAACCTTCTGTGGGGCAGTGCTCTTAGTTATATTGGTGAAAATTAAGTGACAGACTCCCTTTAATCACTAATTGTGGAATTGGGGGGAAATTGCAGCCTGATAGTATAGAGTTTAGGATTCTCAAGTTCTATTATACATAAATATATCCGGTAATCACTAGTTGTGTAATTGGGGGGGGGGGCGGGGAATTGTGGCCTGAGACTGCAGAATTTAGGGTGCTCACGTATATATATATTCATCCTTGTTTCAGGGGTGAAATTGTGTCCTGACACTACGGCTATTTTAACCTTACAGTTACTGTTACAGTATAGTATGTCTGACAAACAGATGACAGGCCCTTCTAAGGGAATGGGCAGTGGTCAAAATGTTTCTAGAGCTGGTAGAAGTAGCAGCAGAAGAAGGGGGTTGGCAGCAGCAGTCACAGTGACAAGCCAGATCTGCCAGTGTCATCCAGTGTCATGTTTTGACCAGCAACCCAGCTGTCCTTGAATGGTTGACTCGGTCTTCAACTTCATCTCAAGTAACATCAGACCCCCCCAGCCAGAAGTCGGTGGGTTTCTCTGACATCACGCTTAGATGGCATGGCCCGGGAACCATGGCATGACCCCACCTGTCCTGAACCTGCCTCATTCATTTTCTGTTCCTTCTGCTTGAGAACTATTGTATGAGGGTGACAGCTTGAGCATGAGGCAGCAGCTGAGCCAGCAGGGTGATAGCGTGGCTGTCCATGAGTCAGCAGGAAGGCAGCAGTGTGAGGTGTGGAGCCTCAGTGGAAGGGAGCTCTGTTTACTCATACAGTTGCCAAACTTCCTATACTGTAACTGGGCGACTGTGTTGACTCCCCACGCGGATGCCCCCCTCCCCACTCTATGACTGACCACTATGTTAACTCCTCATGCGGTTACTTCCTCACCACTCTGACTGGGCCACTGTGTTGACTTCCCATGCGTCTGCCACCTCACCTCTCTGAGACGGGGCACTAGTGTCCCTGTTTGGCCTTGTTGATATCACCGTTTATTTTACCCTTCCTCTGATCTGTCAGAAGGATGGAAAAATGAAAAACACAACGGATCATGCCTTTGGAGCATCCACAAGGCCTTGATCACATGGTCCCTATTTTGAAATATTTCCATCTGTTTTGGACCCACTCCTATTTTTTTCGTCTTACCAATACTGATGAAATACTGACCAATTACTGTGTAATAGAGGGCATTTAAATTTTTACATGCAGTCAGTATTTTGCATCAGGATTTGCTCATGATTTGGAAGCCAAAAGCAGGAGTGGGTACAAAACACAGAAGACATGCAAAAATTCCAATCACGTGTCATCTCTGTTTTGGATTCAATAGTGTTTTTTTTTTTTTTTGGCCTTAACAATACTGATGACCAAATACTGACCATGTGAAGACATGGGGGTTTGGGGGTTGTTCTAATGACGTATCAGAAGAAGGGCAAAAAAAACAGTGACGTCAACACAAACTTACTGCTGACACACTCTCCACTCTGTCATAGGGGCACTATTTGTATCAGCGTGTAACAGAACAGGTTCTGTAGAAATCTATGTGGAATCAGCTGACAACAGTGTAAAAGGAGTTCACTCTTTCACTCTATAGCACAACCTTGGGCCACTGCACAGTTCGTTATACCTGACGATAACATTGACCTGTAAGGATAAGTGCACACTTCAGTTATTTGGGCAGTTTTAGCTCCAAAATTTACTAAATAAGTGAAGTGTGAAGTGATTCTAAGAGTGACGCCTGTGAACTGTCTGTCATACAGACGCAAAGTAACTGATTCACTATCACAGCAGACTACTAGAGATGAGCAAATTTTTCAAAAATTGGATTCGGCTGGTTCGCCGAATTTTCCGACAAGATTTGCTTCGATCCGAATAAATTCGTTGCAAATCGCGTTAAAAAATGGCTACTTCCGGACTGCAGAGAGCCTGGATAGTGGTGTAGAACACTGTGCCTTGCAGTAAAACGCATAGGGAGTTGTGTTGAGCGAGCACCTCTGTACTCGTATGCTCGGGTGCTCTGGCTGAGCACTCGAGCATAATGTTAGTCAATGGGACTAAACCAGACACCCCCCGCTCAGAAGAAGGGAGGGTGTCTGGTTAATAGAAAAAGGTCAGAATCGTGACTTCTCCTCTTTTACTCCTTTCGCTCGTAAAAGTATGCTAATTAACTGAATTTGTACGCATTAGCGCACAATGCATACACATTAGCGTCCAAATGCGTACACATTAGCATACAGATTTGTATGCATTAGCATACAATGCGTAGCATTAGCTTACAAATCAAGATTACAGTGAATGCCAGCATTGCGCTCGAGTACACTCTGTGTTCGGCCGAACACCGAGCGGAGCCGAGCGCAGGCATGCTCGGCCGAACAGCGAGTTCGGCCGAGCATGCTCGCTCAACACTAATATGGAGTCTATTGTGGTAGTGAAAGAATACTGTGAGCCAGTGTGACACGCACATAACAGGCTTCGCTCTTAGAATCGTCGCACACTTTTATGTATTTGGGCAGTTAAAGGGTTATTCTCATTTTAGACAATGGGGGCATATCGCTAGGATATGCCCCCATTGTCTTATAGGTGCGGGTCCCACCGCTGGGACCCGCACCTATATCGAGAACGGAGCCCCCGAAGTGAATGAGGGCGCACTGCGCATGCGCAGCCGCCCTCCATTCATTTCTATGGGGCCGCCAAAAATAGCCGAGCCGTGGCTCGGCTACTTCCGTCGGCTCCATAGAAATGAATGGGAGCCGACCGCGCATGCACGGCCTGGCTCCCATTCATTCCTATGAGCGGCGCGGGGAGCTGCGCCTGGTGGTGACCGGACCCCCGGAAACCTGGGGTCCTCCAGGCGCAGCGCTCCCCGCTCCGTTCTGGCTATAGGTGCGGGTCCCAGCGGTGGGACCCGCACCTATAAGACAATGGGGGCATATCCTAGCGATATGCCCCCATTGTCTAAGATGAGAATACCCCTTTAAGGGGCCAAATCTCACCAAACAACTCAAGTCTGAACTCAGCCTTACAGGTCAATGTTCGCGCCAACTATAAAAATTGTGCAGAGGCCCAAGATCCTACTAGAGCGCCAAAAGCGCACGACTTTTACACCAATTCACTGATTTCACATACATTTCGACATAACCTGTTCTATTACACGCTTATACAAGCAGATAACCCCAGACAGATTGGAAATAGCAGTGGCAGCAGCATCAGCAGACTACAGAGTAGCAGGACGACAGTGTGGCTAGGTGGCAGCAGCATGAGTAGGCCACAGAGTGGCAGAATGACAGACTCTGGAAGTGGCAGCAGCAGTGGAAGTAGTAGTACAATTTGGAGGCCACAGAGTGACATAATTACCTAATTTTGATGTAGCGGCAGCTAGGAGACGGCATGTGGAGTCGGCGGCGACAGCAGCATCAGGCCGAAGAGCAGACCGTAATAAAAAATTTTCGTCCTTTTGGTTAAGATCAACTGTCGCATATGTTCTTATCAGTATCGGGCCTGGTTATGCCAGCGGATGGGAACGTAAGACAGAGGAGGTGCAGTTAAGGCTCCAGCTTTGCCTCGACTGTGACAAAATGTCAGTATTGACCCAAGACGCCAAGAAAGTTCGGAGTTCCATCTTGGGATCGAGCAGGTGGTCTGCAGGGAGCTGAGCTACCACCTGTGGAAGCCCCTGCCTCTCGCCTCCCCCATGCTCAACGCTGAGTGTCCCGGGGGCCAGAATCGTTTACTTTTAAAAATTCGAGTGTTCAAAACAAACAGGGTTTCCTGTGTACTTGAGCTTTGAATAATGGAATAGGACTACAGAACGTACCAAAACTTTACGAGTGACATGCTGCTGCCGAGCAGAAGGTCCAAAAAATTCTAATCAATTTACTAGGCCAACGAGTGGCACCATAACAGCAGCTGCAAGAGGCAGCGGCAGTCAAACAAATTTTAAGGCCACAGAGTGGCACCGTAACAGCAGCTGCAAGAGGCAGCAGCAGTCGAACAAATTTGAAGGCCACAGAGTGGCACGGTAACAGCAGCTGCAAGATGCAGCAGTCAAATACATTTGCTAGGCCACAGAGTGGCACCGTAACAGCAGCTGCAAGAGGCAGCAGTCAAACAAATTTCAAGGCCACAGGATGGCACCGTAACATCAGCTGCAAGAGGCAGCAGTCAAACAAATTTCAAGGCGACAGAGTGGCACGGTAACAGCAGCTGCAAGAGGCAGCAGCAGTTGAACAAATTTCAAGGCCACAGAGTGGCACTGTAGCAGAAGCTGCAGGAGGCAGCAGCAGTCAAACAAATTTCAAGGCCACAGAGAGGCACCGTAGCAGCAGCTGCAAGAGGCAGCAGTCAAACAAATTTCAAGGCCACAGAGTGGCACCGTAACAACAGCTGCAAAAGGCAGCAGCAGTCGAACAAATTTCAAGGCCACAGAGTGGCACCGTAATAGCAACTGCAAGAGGCAGCAGTCAAATACATTTCAAGACCACAGAGTGGGAGAGGCAGCAGGAGTCGTACTAATTTTAATGAGACAGAATGGCACAGCGACATAGCCTGGGAGAGGCAGCAGCAGTCATAAAAATTTAAATGCAACATACCGTAGAGTGGCACAATTACATAATTAAGAGGTAGCGGCAGCTAGGACACAGTGGAAATCATGGCTGATCCACGCCTGATTCATCTTGACAAACATGAGTCTTTCCACATTTTTGAAGGACAGGCGATTTCTCCTTGGGGTAACTAAGGCCCCCGCCGCACTGAACACCCGCTCAGATGCCACATTACTAGCCGGGCAGGACAGCTTCTCCAGTGCAAACTCCGCCAGTTACGGCCACAAATCTAGTTTGGCTGCCCAGTAGTCCAGCGGATCTTCAATGTGGGGTGGCAGGGTGCTGTCCAAGTAGGCCACCACCTGCTGGTACAGGGTCTGCTCCTGGTCTACCTGCTGCTGATGAGTACTTTCCGCGCTTGGCGGGTGAAGAAAGCTGCTCATCAGCGACTCCAGACTCCAGTTACTGCTGATGGAGCTGGTACTGCTCCTAACACCGCCCGCCCACCCCCACTGCAGCCGTGGCGGTGGTACGTGAGCACTGAGGGACCCCCCGGTCAGACTTGCGAGAGGATGGACGACGCATATAGGCAGCAGCCAACTGAGTACATAGGATGTCTCTATAGTACTTGCGTTTGTCCTCCCTCTCAGCAGGTGAAAAAAAGGCCCCCATTTTAGACCGGTAGCGAGGGTCCAAGAGGGTGGAGAGCCAGAAGTCATCCCTCTGCCAGATGGTGACTATTCGGCTGTCACTACGTAAGCAAGTGAGCATGCATTGGGCCATTTGCACAAGTGACTCAGAGGGACTCCGTGCCTCCAACTCCACTGGATACTGCCATGGTGTCTCTGGGTCATCTTCCTCATCTCCCTCTACCTCCTCTGGCTGCTCCTGCTCCTCCTCTTCGGTCACCTGGGTAGAAAAACCACTAAATGCTTGTGCTCCAATGTCCTCCTCCTCCTCCTCCAGTTCAGCCCCCACCTGACTCATGTGGCCGTGAGATGCAGTCTCCACGTCTCCAGTCCCCTGACCAGAAAGATTTTGAAGCATCTGTTCCAGGACATGAAGCAGTGGAATGACGTTGTTCATACCGTAGTCCTGGCGAATGACAAATAACGTGGCCTCATCAAAGGGCCTGAGCAAGCGGCAGGTGTCACGCATGAGCTGCCACTGGCTGACATCAAAATTACACAGGGGAGTACTCCTGTCTGCTTGGATTATTAAGAAATCGTTTATGGCCTTTCTCTGTTCGTATAGTCGGTCCAACATATGGAAGGTAGAATACCAAGGGGTGGAAACCTCACATATCAGCCTATGTTTGGGGACGCCATTCTGCCGCTGTAGCTCAAGGAGGGTGTGATTGGCGGTGTAGAAATGGCTGAAGTGCATGCAAAGTTTCCTGACCATTTTTAGAATGTTTTGCAGTTGGGTATAAGACTTGAGGAACTGTTAGAAACCAGATTAAATACGTGCGCCATGCAGGGCGCATGGCTCAGCCTTCCTTGGCGCAGTGCGGACACCATGTTCTTTCCATTATCTGTAACCATGGTTCCGATTTTTAGTTGTCGCGGAGAAAGCCAGCAATCGATTTCTTCTTTCATGACGCAGAGCAGTTCCTCCCCTGTGTGACTTTGTTCCCCCAGGCAAACCAGGCGTAGAACTGCGTGACAACGCCGTGCCCTTCACATGTGATACGCTGGAGGAGCACTATGACTTGGCCCTGCAGTGGAGGGTGAGGTGGTGGAGAAGGAGCCGGACATTAGCGCAGGATCAGCAGTTTGACAACGAGGAGGAGAAAGTGGCGTCACCTGTTCAAGTTGCTCGTGTGGCTGGCCAGGAAGCACATTGACCCAGTGGGCCATAAAGGACATGTACTGTCCCTGACCGTAGGTACAAATCCACACGTCAGCGCTGCCGTGCACTTTGGCAGACACCGACAGGCTCAAGGACTGGAACACCTTCTCTTCTACATATTTGTGCAGGGCTGGGACTGACTTTTTGGCAGGCTTGGGACAGCTTGGGACTCTCCACCTCAGCTCGGCACAAGCCATCAGTTCTCTGAGCGGTGCAGAGTCCACCAGTTGAAAAGGGAGGGACTTCAGCACCAGCAACTTGGAAAGGAGCACGGTCAGCTTATGTGCTGTAGGATGGCAGGACGCGTACTGCTGTCTCTTTGCAATCGCCTCGGTGAATGACTGCTGCCGTAATGAGTGGCGAGGAATAAGAAGAGGAGGAGGAGCAGGAGCATCTGGAGCGGTAGATAATGACAGACAGCTCCCTTCGGCAGAGGTGCTGGAGCCTGGACTGCCTGAAATGGGATATGTGCCACTGGGTGATGCTGCTGTTGCTGCTGCCAACTGGACCGCCACATCTGAGCCACGGTTCTCCCAGGCCACTTTGTGGTGACGCTGCATATGTTGGCGCAGGGCCGTGGTGCCTCAGGCGTCTTAACAAAAAAATTCCACACCGCTGAGTAGGCGATTTTACCACCAACACTCCGCACTGACTTAGTGGTACCTCCGCTGCTTGGCTGAGCCCCTGCGCCGCTCTTTTCAAGGCCGGAAAGCACCTGAGAAGAGTGTGGTCTACCCCGTGCCTGTTTGGCTCCCGACCTCGCACTGCTGCCACTCCGCTGACTAACGGCCACACTAAAGACTTGCCCCCCCCATTATCACCTTTTCCCCCCCTCCCCTTCTTTTCCCATATTCTTCTTTCATTCCCCTCTTTATTCTTATTTTCAATTCAGATATTCCTTTCTTCTGTCTAGCTTCAGTTTTCATCCTTTTCTTTGTACCACACAAATGTAAACTCAAGTGTCCATTTACTTAGTATGGTCCTACATCAGATCCAACAGTACATTCTAACAGCTCGGCCAGCGTGAGGCACGTCCCGCGTCAGCTCGTTCCCCGGGTGACGCATTCACGTGACTTGCCTCACGTGACCTTACGCTGACGTCACTCTCATCTCCCGGCAAAATTCTGCCTTGTCTCATGCGCACTATAAATACACAGACGCCATAGCGCTCCTCTGTGATCCATCATCCACACTGCCACTATACCCTTATCAGGTTAGACTTTTTATTTATCTATATGTCACATTAACCTTCTCTTTATCTGTATCAATGTCTCTCTGTCCCGCTCATGCCCTTGTTTTACCACATTAGGGTTAAGAAAATTATTTTGATTATTCTTGGTTGGCTGTAATCAATTTTATTATGTTTATCCTCAGTGACTATTCATCGATATTCGGGCCTTTGAGCCGTAATACCTATGTATCCCTACTGATTGGACCAATTATATTTTGCGCTGATTATTTATTTCCATATGTTTACCTCTTGAGATTTTGTTTGTTCTTTTAGTTTTTTGGCTTGTTTTTGGCTTTTTATTTTATCATAACATTTAATTTGATTCTGTGCCGTTATTATTATTTACCTATATGTTGTATTTACCTATAGATTATGCCGCTGAAGAAGGTTCACCCAGACCGAAACGTTCGGCTTATACTTTAAAAGGGATCTATATTATACCTACTGATGGATCAGAATCACTATATGTGGAAAACCTAAATAAATGTTAAATTGCATTCCAGCTATTGTGTGCAGCAATTTTCTCTTTACACTACAGACTTGCTGCCTGAATCGCTGCCTGACGCGCAAGCTGTCAGTCTCGTCTGCAGATGATGATAATGATGATGAAGCCCTTGCTTCACCCGGCTCCCAAGTGCGATCGGCTACATCATCATCAACTACAGTTTGCACGTCGCTAATGTCCTCCTCAACTGTCTCGGTGTACAAAGCCTGACCGCTCTCAACATCACTTCCCACTACACTCTCCTCATCAGTACTTGACCTCCTACTGGAAGGAGCGGATTTCTGCCCCACCTCTTGGCATTCAAGTAGCTGCTGACTGTCCTCAAGTAGTTCGTCCTTGCTGTATAGTGGCGCAGAGCCAACAGCATATAGTACTTCTCTGGCTGAGGGAACCAAAAAGGACAGAGGCAGGTTGAGGACAGGTGAGGGCACTGGCCCATGCCAACTAAGGGTTGTGTCTGACGAACCCACCGACTCTTGGCTGGGGGTTTCAGATGTCATCTGGGAGGAAGTGGATGACCGAGTCAACCATTCAAGAACATCTGGGTTGGTGGTCAACACACGACCACTAGATGACACCGGTAGCTGTGGCCTCACCGAGTGACCCCTAATGCCAAGTCCCCTGCCTCTTCTGAGACCTGTGCCTATTCCAGAAACATTTGTGCCACTGCCCCTTCCCTGTGAAGAGCCTGTCACCCCTATGTCTGACATACTGCTTGATAAAAAAATTAAAATAAAAGGAAATTAAGAATCCCCCCGAAAAAATATACTTTGTTCACTGCCTTGCACAACTGCTTAACTATTTCTTTAAGAAATACAGTCACCCACAGAGTGGGTTAACAATGGGTTGCTGAACTGCAGTACAATGGATTACTGCACAGCACTACACACTATATGACGATTTTCTTTTTCTATGGCGACTGACGCTGCAAATAGTTATTTAAAATGAACAACCCACAAACACAGATTTACAGTTTTTTTGGCAATTCAACTTCACCGACTACTTTAGCACAATATCACGCTTTTCTGTTTGGATGGCGAATAACGCCACAAATAGTTATTTAAAACTAACAATCCCACAAACACAGATTCACATTTTTTTTGGGCAATTCAACTACACTGGAAAATTTAGCACTATATGGCGCTTGTCTATTTGTATGGCGAATAACGCCGCAACTATTTCTTTCACATTTACAAGCTGCCAATCACGGATTATATGTGTTTTTCCTCAAACACAACCCAAAAGATTTAAAAAAATAATATGTTTTTATTATTATTATTTTTTATTTTATTTTATTATTTATTTATTTATTTTTAATGTAACCCAAACAAGGCTCTGACCCTCTTACTGCACTGCAAAAATCGACACTAGGAGTGCAGTGCTATACTACAGGCTATTTCGACTGCCTGATCTTCCCTCTCCTATCCCTGCAATTCAGATTATCTATCCCTGATCTCCTCATTTCTTTTCTTTAGTTTTTCTTTCACTTGCCCTATCTCTCCTGACGTCTGTCTCTGGTCTAAAATCAATAGCAAATGGCGGATTCCAGCGCTGCAGAGCTATGACATCACATGACCTGGCTGGCTGCTAATTGGCTACATGTCTGCATGTGATCGCATTGTGGGTGTTTACTTCTTTGTCCCAGAAATCCTTCCCCCATGTCATTCCATGTGCTTGCGGCCATTTTCGGGAAAAAAAAATAGATTCGTTACTACGAATCGCCATGAAATTCGCTTTCGTTGCGAATCGAATTTTCCATGAAATTTGTAACGAATTCCTCTTCGTCAGCTTCGATTTGCTCATCTCTACAGACTACCTATGCATGTTTCTGCAGTGCTTATTGCTCTACACCAATAAGCAGGCTCTCTGATTAGCGGATTTTTAATGTGCTTCGTCATGAGTAAATTCCGATCTAATCAAATTCGATAACGTAGCTGCAAAGACATCTTGGAAATGTGCATGCACTTTAGCCACATTTACACTGCAAAGCACGCCCTTCTTGAGCTGCAAAAGCAGAATAGCGTTCCCCAACATTGATATACTACATTTCCACCCATTGTAAATCTGCCATGTTGGACTGACTATATGAGCAGAGGAAGGCCGTAAATGATTTCTTGGTGATGCAGGCAGACAGGAGCACTCCCCTGTGTAACTTCGACGTTAGCCAGTGGCAACTCATAAGTGACACCTGCCGTTTGCTACGGCCCTTTGAGGAGGCCACTTTGTCAGCGGACTACCTATGCATGTTTCTGCAATGCACATTGTTCTACACCAATAGGAAAGCTCCCTGAATAGCTGATTTTTAATGCGCTTTTCGAAAAATTAGTTCATCTCTAGTCTTTAAAAATTTTGAGTCGTTTTTTTTTTCCTACAGTGTTGTTTTCACCTAGCTACAAAGTATCTTAGTTTCAGTTTAACACTACAGTAAGTCTTGTCATGTTACTGTTCTGATGACTATGTATAGTCATTACCTTTGAATTCCTGACCATCATTTTAGCTAAATTCTTATCAAACTGATAAGCATATGGTTTAACCGGAAATAAAAGAACAATTGAAAAAATTATATTTAGCCCAAAATGAGTAAAATGCATAAACAAAATTGCCTCAAAAGGTATTCATAGTCTTTAAAATACTATAATCTACTAATAGTAATTTGCTAATACTTTAAATGAATTCCCATAGAGGAAACTAGTTGGCAATGTAAGAAAATATAGCACATGAAATCCCTAGGTATATATGTTTTTAAAGCACAATCATATAAAAATGCAGTAGTGATTTAGTGGTATATTTTCTAATTATTTTTGCCTCTGATGTACATTATGAAACTAGGAACAGTAAAACACAATATACAGGTAATGTATTATCCAGTTATCTCAATTTTTATGTCTGTTCATATAATAAACATATGCTTTGGTTCTTTTTTTTTCTCTAAAATAGGTACTCATATTTGTTCTCAATACTCTAATTTTAGTCATATAATAAAGGTGTCAACCTCCATATGACACCTTTATTATAATCTACATTTACATTTAGAAGAAATGGTTTTAAAGGAGAATAATCAATAAACCAATGAAGTGTGTAACCATTTCCTTCTCATGTCTGCCTTCAGAGGCTGGTGTAGTTGTAGTATGGGCAAATTGGTAAATGTTTTTATTTTTTGTTTTATTTGAGACTCCAATCCTGAGTTATGATACTTTTTCTTAATAATAAAATTAGACAATTGGTGCAATGGCAGAGCAGCAAGGGATGGCCTGGTCACAAAAATGAGTGGAGCTTGGGTGCAATTTCCTATTATATCATAACTCAGAAATGGAGCCTTAGATCAACAAATGAAAAACAGCAGTTATATCAGGTGAACCACAGATATGTGTGTATGCAAACAGTTGAATGTAGAGGTCACTGTTGATAGATTCACTTGAAGGTTCAAGTTCACATCTTTTGCAATAAGGGTATGTAGACTAAGTCATATAATTAATTTAGTTTTGAATTTGTTTATATCTGACACAGATTAAAGGCTTATAGAGGTCGCTGGTGACAGATTACCCTTCAGTATTCCAATACAAAAAATCTTTAACACACCTACCATGTGCCATATAGAACACTGCTGTCTTCCTTTGTAGCAAAAAACACTTTTGGTCATGTACCACAGAAAGGGTGTCCTTGCAACTTCTGAATCAAATATAGCAATGTCACTGTCTTTTGTCACTGAGAAAGCACAACTATGCCAATAGTTATATCTGATACAAAAATAGTGTAATTATTTAATAAAATGCTCAATATCTTGTTTAGAACATTCCTTCATTTAGTAGTCTGGATTAATGGATTAATAGCGTGCTATTATAGTAGTAAGGATCATCTGCATAATAACAATCATGGCTATGAAAAATATTACAGTGGTAACAGAGTTCATGCTGCTAGGTTTTTCTACACCTCCACATTTGCGTCTGCCTCTGTTCTTCCTGGTGCTTTTATCATACATTACTGCAACAGCAGGAAATTTTCTCATTACCATCTTGATCTTGTTTAATAGTAAGATCCAAAGTCCAATGTATTTTTTCCTATTTAATTTAGCAGTTATTGATATCTGTTTTATCCACACTACAATTCCCATCCTTTTAAATAATGTCTTGACTAAGAAAAAGTCCATATCTGTGGCCTCCTGCTTAGCTCAGTCATATATTTTCTTTGTTACTGGAACTGCAGAATTTCTTCTTTTGGGTGTAATGTCTGCAGATCGGTACTTAGCAATATGCTACCCTTTGCATTACGCATTCATTATGAAAAGGTGTGTATGTATTCAGCTTATAGCCGGAGTCTGGATAGGTTCATTCTTCATAACATGTTTATCATCCTATCTTGTAATGAGTCTCCAGTTCTGTTCCTCTGTAATTGACCATTTTTTTTGTGATGTTGGACCTATTCTTAGAAACTCCTGCACAAACACAGAGCACATTGAGAAGTGGATATTTGTGTCTTCTTTTATAATGCTTATCTCTTTCTTGGTTACATTAGTCTCGTATTTCAATATAATAATGACAGTATTAAAAATCCATTCTGCTGAAGGGAAACAAAAAGTTTTTACAACATGCTCATCACATGCCATAGTTGTGTCCCTCACTTATGGTAGTTGTATGTTTCTGTATTCTTTTCCAGCTAAAAATCAAGAGTCTTTTAACAAAAAATTGTCTATTCTGAATATAATTATTGTTCCTTTAATAAACCCATACATTTACACGTTAAGGAACCAAAATGTTAAAGATGCATTTTATGATGTATTCTTGAAATTACCCAAAAGCTAATCAAATAGAATTATATTACATTTTCCAGAATTTACAAACACAAGTTCATCTTACAGTTTACGGTACCTCATTAAGCTCTTGAGACCAGTTTCACACAATGGTAACATAGTAACATAGTAACAGTTTATAAGGCCAAAAAAAGACATCTGTCCATCCAGTTTGGCCTGTTATCCTACAAGTTGATCCAGAGGAAGGCAGAAAAAACCTGTGAGGTAGAAGCCAATTTTCCCCACTTTAGGGGAAAAAATTCCTTCCCGACTCCAATCAGGCAATCAGAATAACTCCCTGGATCAACAACCCATCTCTAGTAACTGTAATCTGTAATATTGCTACCCTCCAGAAATAGATCCAGGCCCCTCTTGAACTCTGTTAGTGAACTTACCATCACCACCTCCTCAGGCAGAGAGTTCCATAGTCTCACTGCTCTTACAGTAAAGAATCCTCTATGTTTCTGTTTCTGTGCAAACCTTTCCTCCAGACGCAGAGGATCTCCCCTCTTCACAGTCACAGTCCTGGGGATAAATATATCATGAGAGAGATCTCTGTACTGAACCCTGATATATTTACACAGTTATTAGATCTCCCCTCGCTCGTCTTTTTTCTAAAGTAAATAAACCTAATTTTGATAATCTTTCTGGAAACTGTAGTCCACCCATTCCAGTTAATACTTTAGTTGCCCTCCTCTCAACCCTCTCAGCTCTACTATGTCTGCCTTGTTCACAGGAGCCAAGAGCCGTACACAGTACTCCATGTGTGGTCTGACTAGTGATTTGTAAAGTGGCAGGACTATGTTCTCATCACGGGCATCTATGCCTCTTTTGATGCAAACCATTATCTTATTGGCCTTGGCAGCAGCTGTCTGACACTGTTTTCTGTAGCTTAGTTTGCTGTTTACTAAAATTCCTAGGTACTTTTTAGAGATGAGCGAATCATTCAAAAAATTATTCACCGAATATTCGCCGAAGTTTTCCTAAGATTCGTATATTCGACGAATAGATTTGTTGTATTTGCGTACAAAATATACGTTATTATGTGCTATTAGCGAACATTTACGCACTAATAACGAACGTACATTTAAAAAATGTACAGTACAGACCAAAAGTTTGGACACACCTTCTAATTCAAAGATTTTTCTGTATTTTCATGATTATGAAGATTGTAGATTCACACTAAAGGCATGAAAACTATGAATTAACACATGTGGAATTATATACTTAACAAAAAAGTGTGAAACAACTGAAAATATGTCTTATATTCTAGGTTCTTCAAAGTAGCCACCTTTTGCTTTGATTACTGCTTTGCACACTCTTGGTATTCTCTTGATGAGCTTCAAGAGGTAGTCACCTGAAATGGTTTTTGTGGCGATTATAATAAAGAACTAGCCATGTAGGCAAAACAATGTATGTATACCCCCCCCCCCCCCCAGATATAATCAAAATGGACCAAAGTTAATCCAGACCAGGGGTCTACACATTCCAAGCCCTCTCTGCGGGCAATAAATGCTAGCTTGACTCCAAGGTCAACGGGGTCACATCTGGTTGGGCCATCACAGATCCAAGAGTGATTTTCAGGAATTTCCCCTATATGTTTTCTTTTAATTTTCGGCAAGTTATTAATGAACATTTGGTCATAAACCAGCTTGTAAAGCATGCCAGTCACGTGTCATAAAGATCATCCTCAAAAGTCTTCCTGACAACCCCCAAAAGTCCATACCCCTTTTCTAATTAACGGAAATTGATGAATGTTCTGAGATAGTGTCATCTCAGTTTACAGAAGGGAGGGGGACAAGGGATTTGGAGGAGCTAAAATATGGAGCTCTGGGCATGGCAGGTTATCACTTCTAAGAAGTCATCAACTAGATGAGGGTGGTCATTCTGCAATTCTGGCAGCTCCCAGCCAACAAAGCTTTTCACGTCCAGAACGTAAGAGAGTTCTGTTTGTTTCTCCTTTTTATTTTATCAAACTGTTATATTTTTGCATTGTATATATCCGTGTTTGTTATTTCATGTCATCCTTTCTATAACCATTCATTGTATGCTCTGTCTATTTTTATTGATATTAAACTTTCCATTTTAATAAGAGCCGCCCTGCTGTTCTAAACTAATTTAATTTCCTTAGGAAGAGGCGTTACCTCAAGTAATAACGTAATCTGTAAGTAACAGAGTATACAGGCACATGTACATTGATCTGAGTTAAGTAAGCAACAGGTCCTCGTCAACCTGATAAGATGAGTGGTGGCAGCGTGAACTAGCAGGTAATTGGTGCCAAGAGGCCAGACAGAGAGAAGTCCAGAGGGACACAGTCGGCTCCTCTAACCAATCTGGGTCCATGATCCTGACAGTTTTCACTTGAAAGGTGTGCCCTGTCAGGTTTAATAAGTGGGATTTCTTGCCTTATAAATGGGGTTGGGACCATGAGTTGTGTTGGGCAGAAGTCAGGTGGATACACAGCTGATAGTCCTACTGAATAGACTGTTAGAATTTGTATTATGGCAAGAAAAAAGCAGCTAAGTAAAGAAAAAGGAGTGGCCATCATTACTTTAAGAAATGAAGGTCAGTCAGTCCGAAAAATTGGGAAAACTTTGAAAGTGTCCCCAAGTGCAGTCGCAAAAAACATCAAGCGCTACAAAGAAACTGGCTCACATGAGGACCGCCCCAGGAAAGGAAGACCAAGAGTCACCTCTGCTGCTGAGGATAAGTTCATCTGAGTCACCAGCCTCAGAAATCGCAGGTTAACAGCAGCTCAGATTAGAGACCAGGTCAATGCCACACAGAGTTCTAGCAGCAGACACATCTCTACAACAACTGTTAAGAGGAGACTGTGTGCAGCAGGCCTTCATGGTAAAATTTACAAAGAAAAAAAGAAAAATTTACAATAAAAAAAAGAAAAATTTCAGTCAGCACATCCCAGAGCGCAGGTGCTGGTTGCTATGGCTAAATACATGTCAAAGGAAAATACATACAATACAACCGCACACCGCTAACTAGATAAAGCACAAAATGCCGTAGTGATATAGAGTATTATAAAGCTCATGCTATGCTTGTTTAATAAATTAGAGACTCTTTTTTTCTTTGTAAGTTTGTACTGGAGGTGTGGCTACTCCACTTGGTCATGCACTCCTGACCAGCCCATCTACCCCACAGGTTGTTTTTAATCAGTGCAACTATAAAGCCGAGTGATTCGGCATGCATGCTAGTATCTGGATTCCTGAACTAGGGGAGGCCTTTGAAGCACTAGAAATGGCAAAAGGCAGAGCAGATGCAGCATGCATGTGGATCAAAACACCCCCTGATTATTTGGAAGCCAAGTCTGGCACATAACAGGTAGGGGATAGTGTTAGGTTCCCATACTGCAGAGAACACCTTGACAATTCGGTGAATGGGCTCAGATAATTTTGTACAAAATATATTTGCCAAGAGTCTCTAATTTATTAAACAAGCATAGCATGAGCTTTAGAATACTCTATATCACTACGGAATTTTGTGCTTTATCTGGTTAGCGGTGGGCGGTTGTATTGTATGTATTTTCCTTCATGGTAAAATAGCTGCTAGGAAACCACTGCTAAGGACAGGCAACAAGCAGAAGAGACTTGTTTGGGCTAAATAACACAAGGAATGGACATTAGACCAGTGGAAATCTGTGCTTTGGTCTGATGAGTCCAAATTTGAGATCTTTGGTTTCAACCACCGTGTCTTTGTGCGACGCAGAACAGGTGAACGGATGGACTCTACATGCCTTGTTCCCACTGTGAAGCATGGAGGAGGAGGTGTGATGGTGTGGGGGTGCTTTGCTGGTGACTCTGTTGGGGATTTATTCAAAATTGAAGGCATACTGAACCAGCATGGCTACCACAGCATCTTGCAGCAGCATGCTATTCCATCTGGTTTGCATTTAGTTGGACCATCATTTATTTATCAACAGAACAATGACCCCAAAGACACCTCCAGGCTGTGTAAGGGCTATTTGACCAAGACGGAGAGTAATGGGGTGCTACGCCAGATGACCTGGCCTCCACAGTCACCAGATCTGAACCCAATCGAGATGGTTTGGGGTGAGCTGGACCGCAGAGTGAAGGCAAAAGGGCCAACAAGTGCTAAGCATCTCTGGGAACTCCTTCAAGACTGTTGGAATACAATTTCAGGTGACTACCTCTTGAAGCTCATTCAAGAGAATGCCAAGAGTGTGCAAAGCAGTAATCAAAGCAAAAGGTGGCTACTTTGAAGAACCTAGAATATAAGACATATTTTCAGTTGTTTCACACTTTTTTGTTAAGTATATAATTCCACATGTGTTAATTCAAAGTTTTGATGCCTTCAGTGTGAATCTACAATTTTCATAGCCATGACAATACAGAAAACTCTTTGAATGAGAAGGTGTGTCCAAACTTTTGGTCTGTACTGTATGCAACTTCTTAGAAGACGTACGCCTGAGCGTACATAGAGCTTACGAATAGAGATGAGTGAGCACTAAAATGCTCGGGTGTTCGTTATACGAGTCGAATTTTTCCCGATGCTCGGGTGCTCGTTTCGATTAACGAACCCCATTGAAATCAATGGGAGACTCAAGCATTTTTTGCAGGGGACCAAGGCTCTGCCTAGGGAAGGCTGGGTGAAAACCTGGAAACCTCAGAAAATGATGGAAACA
>ONZH01001335.1:0-14543 GCA_900303285.1 Rhinella marina | reverse complement strand
GAAATAACACTGTAAATGCACTGGCCAAGGAAGCAGCTATGACGGGAGAAGTGGAGAGAGAAATCAAATCTTTTGATCAAAGTTTTACATCCCCAAAAACTTTGACTGGCTGGCCTTGAGGAGACCCCAGCCGTCCCTCGGCATCGGCCCACCGGGAATTTCCCTGAAAGGTCTATGGCCAATCCGCCCTGGTTGTCTCTAATTCCAAATGCACCTATTTGTACGATTGTTGGTTTTAGTGAAAAAGCAGTACTAAGGCTACCTCAAAATGTTCTTTTGGAAATTCCTGGTTATTTGAAAACTGAAATTGATATTTGGCATTGTACTAATTCAGAAAATATCATTGGAACTAACATAATGAAAAAATGGGGTTGGGTCATTGATTTGGGAAACAAAATGATCTGGAAAGATGTTGATGGATCCAAGCCTATACTCATTGATCCAAATGAATACAGTCATGTTGGTTCAATTTGCTTAACAGAAGTTGTTTCTTCAGAACATTTGTGGCCTGATACTGGTGATGATGAAGTTTTAAAAGAAATTGTACAATGTACTCCTTCTTTGTGGGCACAATTCAGAAATGAAGTGGGCACGATGAAAGATGTACTTGTAAATGTTGAAGGGAAAGATCCTCCTCCCCAAAAACAGTACAAATTGCCACCAGAATCAATAGGTCCAATGTCAAAGATCATACAAGAACTGCTCGAACAAGGTGTCATTAGAAAGTCAAATTCAGTAACAAACAATCCACTCTGGTGTGTTGTAAAGCCTGATGGTTCATACCGGATGTTACTGGATCTAAGACTGCTGAATAAGTATACACCAAATGTAGGCACCCATTGTTGCAGATACTCATGACATGATGGCAAGATTGAACGCTAAGGCAAAGTTTTTCTCTGTCCTAGACATCAGTAATGGTTTTTTCAGCATTCCTCTTAAAAAGAGTTGTCAATACAAGTTTGCATTTACTTTCTTGGATGAGCAATATGTATTTTGCAGATTACCTCAAGGAGCACACCTGTCTCCTAGCATCTTCCATCAAGCAGTAGCAAAAGTTCTGTCAAAGTTTTCAAGACCAGATTGTCTGTTACAATATGTTGATGACATTCTTCTTGCTACTGAGGACAGAGAGTTGCATTTGTCTCTCTTGGCAGAATTGTTTTCATTGTTGCATGAAGCAGGATTGAAATTGAACACCAAAAAGGTTAAGCTGTTGCAAACTGAAGTGAGATATCTTGGAGTGTTAATCAGTCCAGGAAAGAGACAGCCTCTTCAAGAAAGGATTGAAGCCATTGCTTCACTTCCCATTCCAACAACACACAAGGCTCTCAGACATTTTTTGGGTCTTGTTAACTTTTCTAGAGAATTCGTAGAAGGGTTTGCGGAAAAGGCTAAACCATTGTACGATCTCTTGAAAGGTAATGATGATTCTTTTGGACCATGGGAAGAGAAGCAACAGGAGGCATTTGAACGTCTAAAGCTTGATATGCAAAATTCTCCAGCGTTGTCAACAGTAATGCCTCATTCGCCTTTTGCTTTGCAGGTTCATACCTCAGACACGGCTGTGTCAGCTGTACTCTTGCAGTTGCAAGGGGGAGAATGGCGAATTTTGGGCTATTTCTCCAAGCTTCTCACACCTGTTGAGAAGGGGTTTGAAATGTGTGCAAAACATTTGGTAGGTGTTCATTTCGCTGTCAAAGCAACAGAGCACATTGTTGGATTTAACAAAATCATTCTGCAGACTCCTCATTCCACACTAAAACTTCTCCTTGAGAAAAACATCCCAGGTGTGTCACATCAAAGATTTGCACATTGGTTATTGTCTTTGTCTTCAAAACAGATTGAGATAGATCATAAGGCCAAGTACGTACTTCCTCAACTAATGCAGTATGAAGGGAAAGCACATGAATGTTTAGATACATTTCATGAACCTTATCCTTCTCTCTTTAGAAGAGAGGCAGGGAAGATTGATGAACCAGTTTTCATAGATGGATCAAGATATTTCTCAAATAGGGAATATGTTTCAGGTTATGCAATCTGGTATCCGGAAAGGGGATACGCGGTTCAGCACAGGCTTCCAGGACACTATTCAGCTCAGAGAGCAGAGTTAGAAGCTGACAAGACAGTACTAGAGATTGATGAGAAGGAAAACAAGAGCCCCTTGGTTATTTATAGTGACAGCTCATATGTCGTGAGATCACTGACAGACTATTTACCAGTGTGGGAGAAAAGAGGTTTTGTAGATTCCTCTAACAAGGTGCTTGTTCATAGTGATACCCTCAAGGAAGTGTTTAAGTTAGCTGCTAAAAATCCTGATGGCTATGCTATAGTCAAAGTCCCAGCACATAAGAAGGTAAACATGAGCTAGTTGTTGGAAATAACACTGTAGATGCACTGGCCAAGGAAGCAGCTATGACAGGAGAAGTGGAGGGAGGAATCGAATCTTTTGAAGCTTTATCAGTTAAGAAAGCAGACACGCGAAGAACAAGCGAAGGATCCGTCCCTTGCTGCTTCTCATGTTGATCTAAAACCTCCCTTTGTTTGTGAAAACGGGGTTATGTGTCATGACTAATGGGGAAATGCGTCCTATGGTCCCAAAACACGTACAAATTGAATTCTCCAAATACAATCATGAGAGTTTAGGTCATTTGGGTCAGGAAAAATTGTTAGGAATTCTCAGAGAAATTTTACTGGGACAAAATGGAGAAGACTGTCCAAGATGTTGATCAGTCATGTTATATTTGTGCTCAACTTAATCCATGACCTAAAGGACAAAAGCCTCCACTCTTAGGAATTGCACCTACAGATGGTCCATGGTCAACTTTACAGATTGACTACATAAGTCCCCTACCTACAGGTAAACATGGACTCAGGTATGCATTAGTGGTGGTGGATGTATTTTCAAAATGGGTAGAAATCTTACCTGTCAGAAAAGACGATGCTTTGTCTACAGCTAGGGCCTTGGTAAATCATGTGTTTTGTACTTGGGGGATCCCAAGAATGATTACCTCTGACAGAGGAAGTCATTTTACAGGAAAAATCATGCCGACAGTTTGTGCTATTTTAGGAGTACAACAACAATTCCATGTGCCTTATCACCCACAATCGGCAGGTATTGTGGAAAGAATGAACAGAACAATTAAGACAAGAATTGCTAAATTGTTACTTGACAAAGGGAATACATGGGTTGATGCAGTGCCTTTTGTACTGATGAGTATAAGAGGAACAGTTTCCTCTACTACACAATATACTCCATTTGAGTTGATGACAGGAAGAAAAATGCCATTAATTTTCTTATCTACTCCTCAAAAAGATGCGATGGCAAGGTCCAGGTGGTTACAGCTATTACAGGGGAATTTAAGTACAATTCTTCCACATGCTGCATTCAAAATGCAACGGATGATACCGCCTCACTCTTCTAAGTTTGTAAAAGGTGCTTTTGTAATGATTAAGACCTTTAGGAAGAGTGGACCTTGGGAAAGCAATTGGGAAGGTCCCTGTGAAATAATCAACACTATGGGACAAGTAATGATTTTGGTTCAAAGAACACCAAATTCATCAAAGAATAATCGCAGACAACAGAAACTGTGGGAACATGTTGATCAATGCAAATTGTATGTACTAAAAATAATGATACTGCTTGTTTCCATAGGAAATGAAAATCTTCATGGAAAACGCAACCTATGACAGATGTCTTCAGAAAAGCTGTTCTATGACGAGATAGTCACTGTTGGTTATGATGTTCAGAGCTGCTACATTCGCAATATCCATTGACTATAAGAAGATGAACCAAGATGAAGAGACTTCAATCCTTGCACGAAGAAGAAGAGGATTTAGTCTTGAGGATTTCTTTGAAGAATAAATTCAAGACAATTCTAGAGACATTTCTGGAAGTCTTTGTATGGGTTATGGTGCTCACTGTTGTATTGAATTACATTTCAGACATAATACACACATTGAATTACATGCAACAACAGCAGGACCCAAACCAAAACTCAATTACAAGGAACATTTACACATAATAGAACAGATTCATGGGAGTGTGCACTGTTAGATGTTTTATACTGGAGCATCATGATAAAAGGAAATGAGTCAGTTACATGGTGTGGAGATATCACAAATGATATGATATCATTAGGAAAAGTGGGAAGATCGAGAAGAAATTTGGTTTCAAACCCAGAATTATATAAAGATAATGGATTCATCAACTATTCCCATAACAGGAAAAGCTGATGAAGATTGGTTGGAAAATTGGAGATTCAAAATAACTAGAGAACCAGTTGAAGTAAATAGAACCATAAATTTCATAGGTACTAATGTTATTGATCCTGAAATCCAAATTACTCCAACATTGGTAAATATTATAGAAGAAACAGATCCATTATATTTAAAATGCAATACAAGATTGGAGATTCCCTCTGAATCAGTTTTAACTTGGACTAGGGGGAAGGTATTTTTAGGAAGTTTTTCAAATGGTCCAACTAATGTGATTCATAGAGGTCAATCTGGAAATGTGAAATGGTTTGATAAAAAGTTCTTATTTTATCAAGATCATCCATCTCCCAAGGATTCAGGAGTTTATCAGTGTTGCATATTAACTATAAATAATCATAAACAATGTGAATGTGTAAATGTCACAGTGTGGTCACCTTCAGAAAATATTTGTACCACTGTTAAATTCCAATCATCCAGTCCCTTTCAGATTAACCACTTCCAGTCTAAGCCTCTCTTGAGGAATGGTAAATGTGTCACTATAATGTGGACATTTAACATGTCATATGGGGAAAGTATCTAAATATCCTCAATATAGACAACATCTTGTCAACATGGAGGAAGGTTTAGAACAATGGTTTAAGAGGAGTATTTCGAAACAAACAAGAACTAAAAGAGGTATTGTAGAAGGTATTTTAGGAGGAATAGGTACCTTTGGAAGTATGGTCAATATGATGAATATTAATTCATTACAATCAGATTTAAAAACCATAGGATATCTGGGTAAAAGTCTTAATCAGAAAAGTCTTAATCAGCTTCTGGAAAAAAATGATTGTTAGTTCTGTAGTTGTATTAGGATCTTCTGTTTCACATCTTCAAGATGCTACTTTAGGTTTGATCAGAAGTGACCAAGAATCAGAAGTAGCCAGGGCATGTATGGAAATCCAGGTAGAATACTCTACGAATTCTTAAAATAATGACTCAAGCTTCGCAAAGTGGAATAACTTCACTCTGTGTACTGGAAAATTTACCTATGGAATATAATTATAGTATGAGACACATAGATTTATGGGTAAATAAGTGGATAGGATGTAATGAGAACACATATATAGCCACCTCATTGATTCCAGTAGCCGGGAAAGAACAGATGATTGTTCCAGTGACTGTTCTAGGGGTTCCCGGGAGTGAAACAACTGATTTATTATCAGTGACAATACAGTGAATTTGCATACGATGGTTCTCATATAGAACAATTGGATCTTTCTTCATGTCTTCACTTTGTTTCTAAAATAATGTTTACCAGAACAAGAGAAAACAATATATCATTCGTGTTTTCATAATCAAACTTTTTGCCATCCATGGATTGAGAATATTCACTCAATTCATGACTTGGTAACTCAAGAGTTTGTGTACAAGTAATGTAGGATAAAGAAAAGGTATTTGTCACGAGTGGGCTTGCGTCTGGTATCAGATTTTCTGCGCGGCTTTCAAAAGTGACATAATTTGACATGCTTTTCCCGTGGTTGGGTTGCTGTTTACCACACCTCTTCCCCTTAGCTGTTGTGGCTATGGTAATTGTCTTTCCTCTATTTATTATTTCTTCTCCCAGGATTCACTGCAGTTTATACTTTCTGCCTACTTTGTAGTGTGTGGTGTGGACCTCGGCAGAGATTCGGTTGCTGCAATATCTGCTTTAAGATAAGTGACATTTTCCCTTTTGTGGTTTTGCTTCTGGAGTCTCCTGTTCATCCTTCCTCTTGGAGGAACGGGTGGACTCTTTCCTGTGTCGCTAGCTGCAGGGTTCTATAGGGTGAATTTATTATTAGGTTCCTGTGTATGAACTCTCCTACAACCCAGGATTGTTCATACTGGTAGTCAGTCAGGGCCTAGTTTCAGGGTTCCCTGCAGGAGGTGACCGTTTCCCTGGTTTTTGTCTTTTCCCTTCCCTCGTACGCTCGGTGTGGCTATTCCCTCCACACCAGAGCGTGACAGTATTAGCATTCTTTTCTACCTGTGTACATTACGAGAATCTGACACGAGGTCTGTATTGTCTGGAAGGAGATTTGAGAGCTATTGCCATGAATCTAGGAAGAATAAATATTTCTTCCATAGATACAAACACATTGAGAACCCTTCCAATACAATTCAATCTCACTGTAACTAACAAATTTCTGTGGGATGAGTGGACAGAAGAAATTAAGGAAGATAAAGGTCTTTTAAAAATATTAAGTGAACAAATAAAAGAAGCAGAAGTAATATTTAATCAACAAAGACAATTATCAGCAATAGAACATGAATGGAATACTATGTCTGGTACATCATGGTGGGAAAAATGAAAAAATCTTTAACTATGTGGTCAGTGTCGTCTACACAACGGCAGTTTGGAATACTTTGTCCCATCCAATCATTATATTTATTATGATATTTTTGTGTTATCAAAATTTTATTATGTATAAGGTTAGGAAAACATAGTAATATTAAGAAAGAAATCAATAAGGGAGACAACATTTTGAAGATGTTAAAAAGAAAAGAACTCAGTATTCCAATTCTATATGAATACTGAACGAAGAATTGATCAAACAAAAAAGTGTTATAACATGGTCCATGAGTGAATGTGATACGAATGAGATACAAATGAGATACGAATGGTGAGTAATTGTGTTAAATTAGAAGGTTATGATTGAAAATGTATGTTTCAAATCATAATCAGGGGGAAATGTAAAATAACATTAACTTAATTCTAATAAGCTAGGTTACTTCAAGGTCCTTGAGATGCCAGCACTTGTGTTGTGTGTCAATTCTTGACAGATCACAGAACGTCAGAAGCAATAGAAAGGTTTAGGAATTTCAACTCAGCATAAAATTATTATTATTAGGTCTTACATATAAGGAATACTTAAGAATCCATGATGTAAGGTATTTACTTGTAAACCATATACAGTGCCTACAAGTAGTATTCAACCCCCTGCAGATTTAGCTGGTTTGATAAGATGCAAATAAGTTAGAGCCTTTAAACTTCAAACAAGAGCAGAATTTATTAACAGATGCATAAATCTTACAAACCAAAAAGTTATGTTGCTCAGTTAAATTTTAATAAATTTTAAACATATAAGTGTGGGTCAATTATTATTCAACCCCTCAAACCACCAGAATTCTGTTTGGTTCCCCTAAAGTATTAAGAAGTAGTTCAGGCACAAAGAACAATGAGCTTCACATGTTTGGATTAATTATCTGTTTTTCCAGCCTTTTCTGACTATTTAAGACCCTCCCCAAACTTGTGAACAGCACTCATACATGGTCAACATGGGAAAGACAAAGGAGCATTCCAAGGCCATCAGAGACAAGATCGTGGAGGGTCACAAGGCTGGCAAGGGGTACAAAACCCTTTCCAAGGAGTTGGGTCTACCTGTCTCCACTGTCGGGAGCATCATCCGGAAGTGGAAGGCTTATAGAACTACTGTTAGCCTTCCATGGCCTGGACAGCCTTTGAAAGTTTCCTCCCGTGCCAAGGCAAGGCTTGTCCAAAGAGTCAAGGCTAACCCGAGGACAACAAGGAAGGAGCTCCGGGAAGATCTCACGGCAGTGGGGACATTGGTTTCAGTCAATACCATAAGTAACATAATCCACCGCAATGGTCTCCGTTCCAGACGAGCCCATAAGGTACCTTTACTTTCAAAGCGTCATGTCAAGGCTCGTTTACAGTTTGCTCATGATCACTTGGAGGACTCTGAGACAGACTGGTTCAAGGTTCTCTGGTCTGATGAGAACAAGATCGAGATCTTTGGTGCCAACCACACACGTGACGTTTGGAGACTGGATGGCACTGCATACGACCGCAAGAATACCATCCCTACAGTCAAGCATGGTGGTGGCAGCATCATGCTGTGGGGCTGCTTCTCAGCCAAGGGGCCTGGCCATCTGGTCCGCATCCATGGGAAGATCGATAGCACGGCCTACCTGGAGATTTTGGCCAAGAACCTCCGCTCCTCCATCAAGGATCTTAAGATGGGTCGTTATTTCATCTTCCAACAAGACAACGACCCAAAGCACACAGCCAAGAAAACCAAGGCCTGGTTCAAGAGGGAAAAAATCAAGGTGTTTCAGTGGCCTAGTCAGTCTCCTGACCTTAACCCAATTGAAAACTTGTGGAAGGAGATCAAGATTAAAGTCCACATGAGACACCCAAAGAACATAGATAACTTGGAGAAGATCTGCAAGGAGGAGTGGGCCAAGATAACTCCAGAGACCTGTGCCGGCCTGATCAGGTCTTATAAAAGACGATTATTAGCTATAATTGCAAACAAGGGTTATTCCACAAAATATTAAACCTAGGGGTTTAATAATAATTGACCCACACTTTTATGTTTAAAATTTATTAAAATTTAACTGAGCAACATAACTTTTTGGTTTGTAAGGTTTATGCATCTGTTAATAAATCCTGCTCGTTTGAAGTTTGAAGGCTCTAACTTATTTGCATCTTATCAAACCAGCTAAATCTGCAGGGGGTTGAATACTACTTGTAGGCACTGTATGTATGTTAAATGTTAAATATAGGATACAATGTAAGTCTATGGGGCTTAAGACTTTGTCTCCTGACATTGGGAGAGCATTCCTTTTGTAGAGCTATACAGATGTGGGTTATAAGAAAATGTATATCTATCTATATATATTATATATGTGTATACAATCTTGGATGTAGATCTTTGATTTGAGGTGTGTATAACTGAATTGTAAAAGCTAAATTTAGCCAACTAAGAGGCCATAGACAGAGGTATCGCTGCCACTAGTTCTGATGGATGTGAAGTCTTCTCTATTCTTGATTCTCCAACAGGTGACTGCGACCCAAGCCTGCGAATAGAGCTCAAACAGAAAGAACGCCAAGCAGAACGAGAATTCACTGAGCGCCAGTAAGCTGTCAAAAAAGAGCACCAGCTGGAGCTGGCCTGACTTCAGATGTCCTGTCCTACCCCACCGAACTACGAGTCCAGTGAGACATGCTCCTTAAACCCCATCTGGATCCTTTCCCGGTGATGGAGAAGGAGAGTGACCTGGACACTTATTTGCAGCTTTGAGACTCTCTGCAGTCAGTACCAGCTGCCCCCTGAGCAATGGGCACGGTACTTCACCCTGGAGGCCTATGCTGCTCTTCCCAGAGATCAAGCTGGGGACTATGAGGTCACCAAACGAGCCATCATTGAGAAATATAACCTCACTCCAGAGGTGTACTGGAAAAAAATTTCAGAATCTTCATCGTAAAAATCATCATAGCTACTCCAATCTAGTAGCACCACTTACTATCAATGGATCAAAGGACTGTCAGTTACCATATTTGAAGCCGTGAATGACCTAATGATTAAAGATCAATTCCTGCATAATTGTCCGGAGGAAGTATGACAATTTATTCTAGACCAGGATCCCAAAATGGTAAGGTAAGCAGGAAAGCTGGCAGATGCCTATACTGCCAACCGGGCACCAGAGTTTCCAAAGCCTTCGGCTGCCAACTGGAAAGGGGGTAAGATGATGACCAACACATCTATCCAAGCCAAGCGTCCTCCTGAAGATGCGGCCAACGTGTTCCCCACCAGATCGTCCATGGAGAGCCGGAGGTGTTTCACGTGCAACAACTTGGGTCATGTTAGCACCAGTTGCCCGGAGAAGAAGTCCACCCGGTGCCCAAGGCATCCACAGTGCTGTATGTAGGTGGACAAGAAGGGAAACTCCGTGATACCAACAATGACAGTCTGTAGGTTAACACTGTCACTGTAGGACTGAGAGACACCGGGTCAGAGGTGACCCTGGTCCGACCAGAACTGGTGAGCAGGGAGTGGAGTAATGGAGGTGGGAGTGACTGATGATTTTCCAACGAATGTGTTATTGGGCACTGATTTAGGTCACTTAGTCTCCAGATATGTACCTTTTTAAGCTGTGGCGGATCCTCACACTTCTACCTCTCCGCCTGACTCCTCCCTAAAAGAATGTGCTGTCTGAACATTGTAATGCTCCCGACCATCATCATTCTGCAATCAATATGTTGTGTGATGAGTCTGTATCCAGTGATGTGATCAGCTTAAGTAGTGACCCAGTAGATAATGATTAGAGATGAGCGAACGTGCTCGAAACGAGCACTGTACTGCTCGGCTCCCCTGCGCTCGCATGGGCGCAGGCAGTCAAGCGGTACAGTGCTCATTTCGAGCACGTTCGCTCATCTCTAATAATGAGGTGTTGGAAGCCTGTTCTAACCCTATCTCTGATGTTAGAAAGTACTAACTCTGTTTCCAGCAATGTGTTAGATGTAGGTCATGATTGTGCTTGTAGTACTTCTATAGGAATGGCTAAGGGTGACTGTTGGAGCCAACATGGAAGATGCCCCATGTGATGAATAAGTAATCAGGACCCAGAGTTTTGATACAATTTAATCACAGCTATCGGTTGTATCTCCTGGCACCTAACTGATGGAGGAACCCCCGCCGGGGGGTCCTGTCTTCAAAGCAGGTCACTTGTATACATTTCACACCTCTTCCAGCCTCTCTGGAACCAGAGCCCTTTCCAGAGGAAGGATCCCCAGCAGGGGGCTATCAACCTGTTAAAAATTAGTCCTGTTTCCTAGACATATTGGAGCCAGGAATTAATACAGAATTATGGGCAGGGGGTTTGTCATAAACTTAAGATAATGATAAATTCGCGGAGCGGGGTCCGAGAGGCACATTTACATGTTCATAATTTAGCGATCGCTTGTCAGGAAACAGAGATACGGACATCTTCAAGCAGGAATCTGATAAGTGTGTCGTGTTTGGTCTCCACTTGTAGCCGGAACCCAGGCGGGTCAGTTGGTACCAGAACCTTTCCCCTATGACCTCCCGATCTGGAGCTATGGACCATATTGGGTTGGGGAGCTTCTGGAACGGTGACAGGAGGGGGGTTGGCTCCTCCCGGGGGAGGAAGGGAGTGGCCGGCTGCAGGATAATAGGCCTCAGGAAACCAAGGCCAGTGTCTTTTCTCTGAAGGGGGTGTCACCTGGAGCATTGGTGTTTGGAGGGACCCTTGGACAAGTGGCTGAGATCACTGCCCCCCATGTGGTTACAGCCAGGCCTTACAGCAACCCAGAAACCATCCTAATGGACTATTCATCTCTCGGGTAACTGACTGTTGTTCTGTCTAATTCTGTTACACCATACCACCTATATTTGTATGTCTGACCGCTGTATTCATCTTCTATGTATATAGTTGTATCTAGTGTGCCCTTAAGGCGATTAAATATATAAATTTAATCTGGTGCTGTTCTTGTATCTCGATCGTGAATCCCAAACGTCTGTGGTCTTGGTAATATTGTTACATGCTACTGGGGGTTGGCTGCTCACCCGATATAATCCGCTAACGGACCGGAGTTATATCAAACGAGAGCTGGTGGCAGTACTACTGGGCTGATAGACTCGGTCTCGCTGGTGATAGCGAAACGGGGTCTCTTAGCCGGTCAGGATTGTGAGTGAGCATATTGCCAAGTGGCTGGCCTCTCTCCCTTCCTGGGCCTGCCTGTGCCTGCGTGGACAGGAGGCAGCTGTGTGAAACCATGCCATACGTAACCTTACACACCCCGAGGGGGCGTGGAACGTCACGTGTGGGTAGGCACACCCACATTATAGGAGGCAGCAACGTTTATTGATCAGATAAGGAGATCAATTAAACAAAGTAGTGTAAAGGCCAAAGTTGTTGCTGTCCAAAAAAAGGATGAAAAGCAGGTGACAAGTTCAAATAATCTTAACTCAAACCCTCCCATAAAAGGAGAACACTCCAAACAGAAAGGCAAAGTGTCTTTCCACAGAGGACAAGTTATCATTGTGGAAAAATGGGACATATAAAATGGCAGTGTAGGAAATTCTTTAGCTAAACACAAAATTCTGGGAAGGAAAATAGTTTTGTGCCAACAGCTCCTCCTCCAGAACAAGATCAGTCACAATCACCATATGCACCTCTAATACAACAAATTAGAGAATTAACATTGAATAAGAAAAACACAAGGGAAAATCGTATAGTGTTCGAGGGGAAATGACCAGTGGCTTGTTACCCTCCCCTTAACTAGAACGACATGTGTCACCTCGTCCATTGGAATTAATAGCTCCAGTTTCACTGGATGAGTGTGGGAGACCATTTGTAAGGGGATGCTTATAGGACAAAGAGGTTACATTTTTCATTGACACAGGAGCTCAATTAAGCGTGACTAATCAGGACTTGTCTCCAGGGGCGGACTGGGAACTTCAAGTGGCCCTGGAAAAAAATCCTAGAAGTGGCCCGTTTTGTAGTTGTGTCCAAATTGATGGAAGGCAGGGCCAGTAATATCTTAATGTGGCACATTATACCACCTCAGAGCCTAATACCACAGTCCATCACAAAATACTGACAGCAGCACATAATACATCCCCAAAAACTTTGACTGGCTGGCCATGAGGAGAGCCCAGACGGCCCCCTCGGCATCGGCCCACCGGGAAATTTCCCTGAAAGGTCTATGGCCAATCCGCCCCTGGTTGTCTCTAATTCCAAATGCACCTGTTTGTACGATTGTTGGTTTTAGTGGAAAAAGCGGTACTAAGGCTACTTTACCTCAAAATGTTCTTTTGGAAATCCCTGGTTATTTGAAAACTGAAATTGATATTTGCATTGTACTAATTCAGAAAATATCATTGGAACTGACAATGAAAAAATGGGGTTGGGTCATAGATTTGGGAAACAAAATGATCTGGAAAGATGTTGATGGGTCCAAACCTTTAGTCATTGATCCAAATGAATACGGACATGTTGGTACAATTTGCTTAACAGAAGTTTTCTTCAGAACATTTGTGGCCTGAAACTGGTGATGATGAAGTTTTAAAAGAAATTGTACAATGTACTCCTTCTTTGTGGGCACAATTCAGAAATGAAGTGGGCACAATGAAAGACATACTTGTAAATGTTGAAGGGAGAGATCCTCCTCCCCAAAAACAGTACAAATTGCCACCAGAATCAATAGGTCCAATGTCAAAAATCATACAGGAACTGCTTGAACAAGGTGTCATTAGAAAGGCTAATTCAGTAACAAACAATCCCCTCTGGTGTGTTATAAAGCCTGATGGTTCATACCGGATGTACTGGATCTAAGACTGTTGAATAAGTATACACCAAATGTGGCACCCATTGTTGCAGATACTCATGACATGATGGCAAGATTGAACGCTAAAGCAAAGTTTTTCTCTGTCCTAGACATCAGTAATGTTATTTCAGCATTCCTCTTAAAAAGAGTTGTCAATACAAGTTTGCATTTACTTTCTTGGATGAACAATATGTATTTTGCAGATTACCTCAAGGAGCACACCTGTCTCCTAGCATCTTCCACCAAGCAGTACCAAAAATTCAAAAATCTGTCAACATTTTCAAGACCAGATTGTGTTACAATATGTTGATGACATTCTTCTTGCCACTGAGGACAGAGAGTTGCATTTGTCTCTCTTGGCAGAATTGTTTTCATTGTTGCATGAAGCAGGATTGAAATTGAACACCAAAAAGGTTAAGCTGTTGCAAACTGAAGTGAGATATATTGGAGTGTTAATCAGTTCAGGAAAGAGATAGCCTCTTCAAGAAAGGATTGAAGTCATTGCTTCACTTCCCATTCCAACAACACACAAGGCTCTCAGACATTTTTTGGGTCTTGTTAACTTTTCTAGAGAATTCAGGGAAGGGTTTGTGGAAAAGGCTAAACCATTGTACGATCTCTTGAAAGGTAATGATGATTCTTTTGGACCATGGGAAGATAAGCAACAGAAGGCATTTGAACATCTAAAGCTTCATATGCAAAATTCTCCAGCGTTGTCAACAGTAATGCCTCTTTTGCCTTTTGCTTTGCAGGTTGATACCTCAGACATGGCTGTGTCAGCTGTATTCTTGTTGCAAGGGGGAGAATGGCGAATTGTGAGCTATTTCTCCAAGCTTCTCACACCTGTTGAGAAGGGGTTTGAAACTTGGATAGGTGTTCATTTCACTGTCAAACAGAGCACATAGTTGGATTTAACAAAATCATTCTGCAGACTCCTCATTCCACACTAAAACTTCTCCTTGAGAAAAACATCCCAGGTGTGTCACATCAAAGATTTGCACATTGGTTATTGTCTTTGTCTTCAAAACAGATTGAGATAGATCATAAGGCCAAGTACTTACTAAACTAATGCAGTATGAAGGGAAAGCACATGAATGTTTAGACATTTCATAAATTATCCTTCTCTCTTTAGAAGAGAGGCAGTGAAGATTGATGAACCAGTTTTCATTGATGGATCAAGATATTTCTCAAATGGGAATATGTTTTCAGG
>ONZH01001334.1:0-155475 GCA_900303285.1 Rhinella marina | reverse complement strand
ACTGGCAGCCTTACATATCTGAGATAGGTAGGCCCCCTGCTCTTTCTGCCCAGGAGCAAGCGATGGCCCTAGTGGAGTGGGCTCTGACTTTTACCGGGCAAGGAATACCCTGAGTTATACATTCCATAATGTTGGATTTCAGCCATCTGGCTAGGGATGCTTTTGAAAGTTTCTTTCCCCTATTTTTGTCCCCCATACTGGATAAGAAGGTTATCATCCTTCCTAAAGGATCTGGTCATTTCAAGATACTTGATGATAATTCTTCAGACATCTAAAGAGTGGAAGAGTGGATTTTTGGGATCTGAACAGAATGATGGGAGGACTATATCTTGGTTTCTATGAAAGTCCGTAACAACCTTGGGAAGAAAGGTAGGGTCCAGGCTAAGAGTAACTCTGTCCCCCGATATTATCAGATAGGGTTCCCTGGTGGATAGAGCCTGGATTTCACCTAGGCGTCTTGCTGAGGTTATTGCTATTAAAAAGGCTGTCTTTAGGGATAGATATCTTGGAGAAGCCAAGTCTAGTGGCTCAAAGGGAGAACCTGTTAAGCCATTTAAGACTGTATTTAAGTCCCACTGAGGAAAACGAGTAGAGATGGATGGTCTAATTCTAGAGGCTGCAGTCATGAACCTCTTTACCCAGCGGTGGTGTCCTAGAGTAGAATCAAAAAAGGAACTAAGAGCAGATATCTGGACTCGAAGGGTGCTAGGTCTTAACCCCAGATCGAGACTGTTCTGAAGAAAGTCCAATACCTTAAGGATGTTAGGGCAGGAAGTATCCGGATTCGGATCGCCCAACCAGGAGCAGAATTTCCTCCAAATCTTGAGATAGATTTTGTTGGTTCCTTTTTTCCTGCTGCATCTTAGAGTTTCTATTACTTTTTCCGAAAGTCCCTGACATCTCAGGGAGTCGCCCTCAGGATCCAGGCTGTTAGACCGAAAATCTTTGGGTTGGGGTGGCAGACTGGACCTTGTAGGAGAATATCTTTTTCTAGAGGAAGCCTCCAGGGCGCTTCGACTGATAATTGTTTCAGTGCCGGAAACCAACTCTTTGTGAAGACCCTTGGGGCGGAAGAGATGCCGAAGGTTAGACATGTGAATTGGAAGTGGTGTACAATACCTGCTGAATCTCTGATTGCAAATCTTAAGTATTTCTGGGAATTTTGTAAAATAGGTACGTGATAATATGCCTCTTTTAGATCCACTGATGTCATGAAGGCTCCTTTTTCTATGAGGGGAATAATTGATGAAACTGATTCCATTTTGAATCGTCTGTATTTTATTGATTTGTTTAAATGTTTGAGATTTATAATCATGCAAGATGAACTGTCGGGTTTTTTCGCAAGGAAGAGTTTTGAATAATACTCTTTCCCCTGTTCTATTTTGGGAACTTGGGTTATTGCCGCTGAATCTAATAATTTTTGAATCTCCTTCCAGAGCTCCAATGAAACTCTGGGGCTCTGGGTAGTTACCTGAAAATATGTTGGGGTATTTTTGGCAAATTCGATCCTGTATCCTTGGTCGATGATGTCTAACACCCAAGGATTTTAGGTTACTTTTTCGCACTGAAGAAGGAACCTTTTCAGACAACCCCCACCCTGGCGTCATTGTTTATCTAATGTCTTATTCTGGGTATTCTGGAGGAATCCTCTGCCTCTTCCCCCTTTGGGATAACTCCAGCGGCCTGATTTGCCCTTTCCTCTATATGACTTGAACTGAGTACTCTGGGTGCGAAAAAAACGTTTTCTAGTTTCCTTTTCCTCAGCAAAACCTCTCTTTTTATCCACTGCCTTTTCTAATATCCTGTCGAGGATGGGTCCAAAGACATATTCTCCTGAAAAGGGAATGGAGCACAATTTGGATTTAGAAACTTTGTCCCCCGACTAAGATTTTACCCATAATGCATGCCTTGCAGAGTTGGAGAGGGCGCTTTTAAGTGCTGCTAATCTGACCGATTCGGCGGAGGCGTCCGACAAAAAAGCCGTGACGGATTTCAGGAGGGGAATCAAGGAGAGAATTTCTTCTCTAGAGGTCTTGTTTTTGATGTGGTCTTCTAGATCATTAAGCCACAAAAGCATAGACCTGGCTACCAAAGTAGCAGCAATATTTGATTTTATTGTATAGGTAGAAGTTTCTCAGGCTCTCCTTAACAAGGCGTCATCTTTACGCTCAATAGGATCACGTAGCTGGAAAGAGTCCTCAAAAGGTAGCGAGGTCTTTTTAACCACCTTTGCTACCTGTATGTCTATTTTCGGAGTATTGTTAAAGATCTTTGATTCAGTAGGATCAAAAAGCAGGCGGTTTTTAAATTCCTTAGGGACCCCCAATTTGCATTCGGGATCTAGCCATTCATCAAGAATCATTTCTCGAATGTTTTCATGAATGGGGAACACCATAGATTTCCTCGATCTTAGGCCCCCAAACATTTCGTCCTGCACCGACCGTGGTTTAGGGATATCCTCAATTCCTATTGTGGACCGTACCGCCTTAAGTAAACCCTCCATGTCTACGGAGGAAAAATAATATTTTCTGTCTTCATCAACCAATTCACCCTCAGACAACATTTCTTCCTCCCCAGGGGGTCTGGAAGCTGAAATATCCTCTTCTGGTTCCTCAGGCTCAGATCAGGAGGGTATAGATAGTCTGGATATTTTAGGAGGTACTGCAGGGAGAGCAGACGGTCCCAAGGAAGCCAGAGAAGACTTAATTTCTAGTGTTGATCGAGCACCTGTGTGCTCATATGCTCGGGTGCTCTGGCCGAGCACTAGGGGGTGCTCGAGTGCTCGGCCGAGCACCCGAGCATAATGTAAGTGCTTGGTTTACACAAGTCCCCCAAATTAAAAAAAAAAAAAAAAAACGTCCCCACGTATTCCTATAGCCCTTAAAGGGGCTTTTATTTGTTATTAAAATAAAATCTATCCCTGCCTAGCATGCCTCTCTCCCTACACTCTCTGTCCCTCCTTGCGGCAGCTCTCCCTGACTAACACTGGCCAGGAAGGCGTCACGGCTGCTATATTGCACCCGATGACGCGTTCCTGGCCAGCCAATCAGTGTAATGCCAGTAGCTAAGATGGCTACTGGCATTACACTGATTGCCATCCCTCCCCGGACACTAATTAATTAGCGTGCAGGGAGGGGACTCGAGCATAGCGCTCAAGTACACCCGGTGTTCGGCCAAACACCGAGTGTACCCGAGCGCCGGCATGCTCGGCCAAGCAGCGAGTTCGGCCGAGCATGCTTGCTCATCACTATTACTTTCCTCCTTCTCTGGCAGCCTCTTGGCGCACTTAATAGTTTTCGTTTTTACTTTAGATTCTTTAGCTTAGTCACTATAAAAGAAAGAGAAACCCTAATAAATAAAAAACAATCAGACCAGCAAAATAACAATATCTTCCCTTTAGGGAACTCACGGCCACAGAACCAGAGATGTCAGAGGTCTCCATTGCGGGGGCATCCGACGCAGACTTTCCAGACAGGAGGACTGCTTGTTGCAGGAAGCTTCTGGATCCATCACATTGGGCCCGTCCCCACTCCTCCGATCACGTGGGACGACGTCGGGACACATGGGACGCCGTCGGGTCACAAGGGGCGTCCAGACGTATACAGACGTATGCAGCACGCCAGCAGCAGCGTCTCGTCCCGTCTCCCTGCCGAGTCTTCCCACAGGGAAAGGAGATCGTGCAGGTAAGCAGTAAAAAGGCTCCAGCGGGCCGGAGCGAGTACTGAATTTAGTATTCCCTGTCCAGAATTAGCACCAGGCCGCTGGAGGAACAGGGAAGGTAATAAGATCCACCAAAAGGAACAAATAAAGAGAGAGGGCAACCAGGTTACCGACCGTCTTGGATCTTAAGAATATAAAAAAACACAAATAAAATAAAATTATAATCTTCACCTCCCTAAGGAGGATTTCTCTGTGCGCTTGCCCCATGTAGGGACAGGAAAAACACTGAAGGAGAGTGGGTGGGTGGGTGGGGCAATTTAAACTCTGTGCTTCCTGTTCCTACATAGGTCAGGGGTCAATCTCAAGGTGGCCGTCATGGTGGATGGAAATGGAAATTATAATTACAAAGCGGTAACCGGTTCCACGATATACCACGGTATTGGAATGCACGGTTATCAAACCGTGGGCATTTGCTTATTACCGGTACATCCTGGGCGTGAGGTAGTTCGTGCTACAGGGCGTACCGGTACGTCCTGCATGTAAACGCCCGCTGCGCAGTGCAGCGGGGTTTACATGCTGCGATGGCGGCTGTTAAACACAGCCAGCCATCCACAGTAATGGCCTCGGGGGGAGTCGTGCTCCGCCCATAATGGCGATCGCTGTGATTGGCTAGTCTGTTCAGACTAGCCAATCACAGTATACGGGGGCTGGCTGTAAGGATCTGATCCCCCGCAGTCTCGGTAATCCAAAAGTGCCCCGGCCCGGGTGCTCCCGGTCCCCCCCTCTCCTTCCCCAAACTGTATTTTTCATTTAACCCCCCCCCTCAATTTCCAGGGTGGCCGAGCGGTTGAAGCAGAGTGTCAGCATACAGCTGGCAGCGATGTCGGCCGTTTAACCCCTTCCATGCTGCGGTCCATAAGGACCACGGCATGGAAGGGTTAACAGGGAGGGCGCTCCCTCCCTCTCCCATCGGGCGCTGCAGCAGCGCTCCGATGGTGGGGCCAGTGAGAGGGAGAGAGCTCCCTCCCATCGGGACGCTGCTCTGCTGTGGCAGCGTCCCGATGGTTACCATGGCAACCAGATGCTTTCGTCCGGCTTGCCATGGTAGAGGTAAGCAGGGGCGCACCTACAGGGGGGGTCCAGCGGGTCTGGACCCCCCTAGAACCATAAAGAAATTTTTTTTTTTTTTTTTAATACCTCAGGGCCGCACCGCAATCGCCACAGGCGGCGCGGCCCTGGTTGGTTCTGCGGGCGGCAGCAGCGCTAAAGAGGAGAGGGGAGAGAGGTTTTTCTCCTACCTCTCCTCTGCGCTGCTGTAATGTCGTATCTGATTGGTGGAGAAGCAGAGGGCGGAAGCTGCTTCTCCACCAATCATTTCAAGCCCCCACTCCAGAGCCCCATGTGACTGGCTGCCCTGCCAGTCCTTCCACCGGGCAGAACAGCCATCCAGCCGGACCTCGCTCCCGCCGGAACAGCCATCCGGCCAGCCGACCTCCTGCTGCAGTAAGAGAAAATGGTGAGTATTGTGCCCCCTGCCCTGTATTGTGCCCCCCCCGCCCTGTATTGTGCCCCCCGCCCTGTATTGTGCCCCCCCTGCCCTGTATTGTGCCCCCCCTGCCCTGTATTGTGCCCCCCTGCCCTGTATTGTGCCCCCCCTGCCTTGTATTGTGCCCCCCCTGCCTTGTATTGTGCCCCCCTGCCCTGTATTGTGCCTCCCTGCCCTGTACCGTGCCCCCTGCCCTGTACCGTGCCCCCTGCCCTGTACCGTGCCCCTGCCTGTACCGTGCCTCCCTGCCCTGTATTGTGCCCCCCCCCCGCCCTGTATTGTGCCCCCCTGCCCTGTATTGTGCCTCCCTGCCCTGTATTGTGCCTCCCTGCCCTGTACCGTGCCTCCCTGCCCTGTACCGTGCCTCCCTGCCCTGTATTGTGCCCCCCCCTGCCCTGTATTGTGCCCCCCCTGCCCTGTACCGTGCTGCTCTGTACCGTGTCGCCCCGGCCCTGTATTGTGCCCCCCCGCCCTATACCGTGCGCCCTGCCCTGTACTGTGCCCTTGTCTTTTACCATGCCTCCTGTACCGTGCCCTGTACTAGGGTTGCACGATATATCGAAAACTCGGTATGGTTTCGGTACCTAGTGTGGTACCGAAGCTCGATACCGAGTTTTCTTGCCGTCCGATACTTAGAACATGGCGTACGCATCACTTTGGGCAATTTAAACTCTGTGCTTCCTGTTCCTACATAGGTCAGGGGTCAATCTCAAGGTGGCCGTCATGGTGGATGGAAATGGAAATTATAATTACAAAGCGGTAACCGGTTCCACGATATACCACGGTATTGGAATGCACGGTTATCAAACCGTGGGCATTTGCTTATTACCGGTACATCCTGGGCGCGAGGTAGTTCGTGCTACAGGGCGTACCGGTACGTCCTGCATGTAAACGCCCGCTGCGCAGTGCAGCGGGGTTTACATGCTGCGATGGCGGCTGTTAAACACAGCCAGCCATCCACAGTAATGGCCTCGGGGGGAGTCGTGCTCCGCCCATAATGGCGATCGCTGTGATTGGCTAGTCTGTTCAGACTAGCCAATCACAGTATACGGGGGCTGGCTGTAAGGATCTGATCCCCGCAGTCTCGGTAATCCAAAAGTGCCCCGGCCCGGGTGCTCCCGGTCCCCCCCTCTCCTTCCCCAAACTGTATTTTTCATTTAACCCCCCCCCCTCAATTTCCAGGGTGGCCGAGCGGTTGAAGCAGAGTGTCAGCATACAGCTGGCAGCGATGTCGGCCGTTTAACCCCTTCCATGCCGCGGTCCATAAGGACCACGGCATGGAAGGGTTAACAGGGAGGGCGCTCCCTCCCTCTCCCATCGGGCGCTGCAGCAGCGCTCCGATGGTGGGGCCAGTGAGAGGGAGAGAGCTCCCTCCCATCGGGACGCTGCTCTGCTGTGGCAGCGTCCCGATGGTTACCATGGCAACCAGATGCTTTCGTCCGGCTTGCCATGGTAGAGGTAAGCAGGGGCGCACCTACAGGGGGGGTCCAGCGGGTCTGGACCCCCCCTAGAACCATAAAGAAATTTTTTTTTTTTTTTTTTTAATACCTCAGGGCCGCACCGCAATCGCCACAGGCGGCGCGGCCCTGGTTGGTTCTGCGGGCGGCAGCAGCGCTAAAGAGGAGGGGAGAGAGGTTTTTCTCCTACCTCTCTTCTGCGCTGCTGTAATGTCGTATCTGATTGGTGGAGAAGCAGAGGGCGGAAGCTGCTTCTCCACCAATCATTTCAAGCCCCCACTCCAGAGCCCCATGTGACTGGCTGCCCTGCCAGTCCTTCCACCGGGCAGAACAGCCATCCAGCCGGACCTCGCTCCTGCCGGAACAGCCATCCGGCCAGCCGACCTCCTGCTGCAGTAAGAGAAAATGGTGAGTATTGTGCCCCCTGCCCTGTATTGTGCCCCCCCCGCCCTGTATTGTGCCCCCCGCCCTGTATTGTGCCCCCCCTGCCCTGTATTGTGCCCCCCCTGCCCTGTATTGTGCCCCCCTGCCCTGTATTGTGCCCCCCCTGCCTTGTATTGTGCCCCCCCTGCCTTGTATTGTGCCCCCCTGCCCTGTATTGTGCCTCCCTGCCCTGTACCGTGCCCCCTGCCCTGTACCGTGCCCCCTGCCCTGTACCGTGCCCCCTGCCCTGTATTGTGCCCCCCTGCCCTGTATTGTGCCCCCCCCACCCTGTATTGTGCCCCCCTGCCCTGTATTGTGCCTCCCTGCCCTGTATTGTGCCTCCCTGCCCTGTACCGTGCCTCCCTGCCCTGTACCGTGCCTCCCTGCCCTGTATTGTGCCCCCCCTGCCCTGTATTGTGCCCCCCCTGCCCTGTACCGTGCTGCTCTGTACCGTGTCGCCCCGGCCCTGTATTGTGCCCCCCCGCCCTATACCGTGCGCCCTGCCCTGTACTGTGCCCTTGTCTTTTACCATGCCTCCTGTACCGTGCCCTGTACTAGGGTTGCACGATATATCGAAAACTCGGTACGGTTTCGGTACCTAGTGTGGTACCGAAGCTCGATACCGAGTTTTCTTGCCGTCCGATACTTAGAACATGGCGTATGCATCACTTTGATGCGGTTGCCATGTTCTAATATCTGCCGCGCTGCCAGGGGCCCCGCGCCCCCCTCAGATCAGCCCACCCAGGTCCCAGCCACTTAAAAAAAAAATCATACTTACCTGTTCTGGCCGCCGCTGTCCTCACTGGTTCCGCGCTCCACCTTCTTCCCTGGCGCGCACTATGACCTGACGCTATGACCTGACGCAGCGTCAGGTCATAGTGAGCGCCGGCAGGCAAGAGAGTGGAGCGGTGAACCTGAGGACAGCGGCGGCCAGAACAGGTAAGTATGATTTTTTAAAGTGGCTGGGTGGGCTGATCTGAGGTCTGAGGGGGGCACAAGACGCTGACCTGAGATCTGATGGGGGCACATTGTGTTGATCTGAGGGGGGGCCACAAGACGCTGACCTGAGGTCTGATGGGGGCACATGGAGGCACATTGTGTTAATCTGAGGTCTGATGGGGGCACAAGACGCTGGTCTGATGGGGGCACAAGACGCTGACCTGAGGTCTGATGGGGGCACAAGACGCTGACCTGAGGTCTGATGGGGGCACAAGACGCTGACCTGAGCTCTGATGGGGGCACAAGACGCTGACCTGAGCTCTGATGGGGGCACAAGACGCTGACCTGAGCTCTGATGGGGGCACCAGACGCTGACCTGAGCTTTGATGGGGGCACATTGTGTTGATCTGAGGTCTGATGGGGGCACAAGACGCTGATCTGTGGTCTGATGGGGGCACAAGACGCTGATCTGTGGTCTGATGGGGACACAAGACGCTGATCTGAGGTCTGATGGGGACACAAGACGCTGATCTGAGGTCTGATGGGGACACAAGACGCTGATCTGAGGTCTGATGGGGGCACAAGACGCTGACCTGAGCTCTGATGGGGGCACATTGTGTTGATCTGAGGTCTGATGGGGGCACATTGTGTTGATCTGAGGTCTGATGGGGGTGCAAGACGCTGATCTGAGGTCTGATGGGGGCACAATGTGTTGATCTGAGATTTATTATCCCTGTACAGTGACATCACTGTGTTTATTAGCCCTGTACGAGGACATAACTGTGTTTATTATCCCTGTACAGTGACATCACTGTGTTTATTATCCCTGTACGGTGACATCTCTGTGTTTTATTATCCCTGTACTGTGACATCACTGTTTATTATCCCTGTACGGTGACATTGCTGTGTTTATTATCTCTGTACTGTGACATCACTGTGTTTATTATCCCTGTACAGTGACATCACTGTGTTTATTATCCCTGTACTGTGACATCACTGTTTATTATCCCTGTACGGTGACATCGCTGTGTTTATTATCTCTGTACTGTGACATCACTGTGTTTATTATCCCTGTACTGTGACATCACTGTTTATTATCCCTGTACGGTGACATTTCTGTGTTTTATTATCCCTGTACAGTGACATCGCTGTGTTTATTATCCCTGTACAGTGACATCGCTGTGTGTATTATCCCACTGCAGGAAGAGGTAAGTGGTCTGTGTTTGTGTGTTTGTTTTCTATTTTTCAGGGTCGTGAATGCAGAGGACTACGTCGGATTCGGTGGACTACGTCGGACCAGCTTTTTTTTTTTTTTTTTTTTTCATAAAATGGTCAAACAGGGGTCTGGGGGAGTGTTTATTTCAATAAAATGTTTTATACTTGTGTGTGTGTATTTTTTTTTTTTACAATACTACAGTTTTAGTAATTGCGGCTATCTACAGACGGCCCTGATTACTAATACTGGGCTTAGTGCTTGCCGGTATGGTAGGCCAGCACTAACCCCAACATCTATTACCTCGGCACCCACCGCCACCAGGGGTGCCGGGAAGAGCCGGGTACCCGCAGGACCGGACCTTCTAAATTGAGGGTCTGGCTCTGGGGCGGCTGCAGGCTGGTACCATTAGGCTGGGAAGGGCCAATAACCGTGTCCCTTCCCACCCTGGTAGTGCCAGGCTGCAGCTGCTGGTTGTATCTGGCTGGTGAAGGAAAAAAGGGGGGGACCCCACGCCATTTGTTTTTCAAAAATTTCATTATTTAAAAAAAAAATGGCGTGGGATCCATCTCTCCAGCCCCCTCCAATATACAGTCCCATGTAAATAACATCCCCCTCTATCTACAGCCCCCTCCAAATACATTCCTATGTAAATAATATCACTCCCTCTGACAGCCGCCTTCAACATACAGTCCCATGTAAATAACATCACTTCCTTCCCACAGCCACCTTCAACATGCAGTGCCATATAAATAACATCACTTCACCCCACAGTCCCATGTAAATAACACAAACCTGCCCTCATCCACCTCCAACATGAAGTCCCAATTAAATAACATCACTCCATGCCACAGTCCCATGTAAATAACAGAACCCTGCCCAAGTCACCTCCAACACACAGTCCCATGATAACATCCCTCCCTTCTGCCCTAACATACAGTCCCAGTTAAATAACCACAACTCCCAGCATCCCTCTGCTTCTCCCTTCACTTACCTCTTCTGATGTAGCAGAGCTCACTGCAGCTTCTTCCCCACAATTCTCCTCTTCAGTTTAGAAGACAGGGGTTGAAAAGGACCTGCGATGATGTCACAGTCATGTGACCAGTGCTGGAGTGGACGGCACTGATCACATGACCTGTGATGTCATCACAGGTCCTACATATCTTGCAGTGCATTAGACTCAATTGTACTGCTGTCCTGAGGACGGCAATACAATTGTATATGTCTAACAGGCAGGACATTCAGGCCTGGGAGAAAACATCAGGGGCCCAGGCCCTGAATGTTTTAGCCTCGCAACGCCCCTGATCAGGAAGCAGCCATGATGCTGTCTCTTTCTGTCCCTTGGTCATGTGTATGCCTGTTTTTTCCCCCTTTTATTCCTGTGTATAAAAAATAAAAACATAAAATACTAAAAATAAAAATGCCATAAAGATAAAGTCCCATGTCACACTGAAAAAGGTGCAAATATATTAATAACCAAATAAATACAAAAGTTATGGCTTTCGTAACCACATGTACTAAAAGCAAAAATGTGTCTGGTCTTCAAGGTGGGAGGATTAAAGACCTGACCACATGACAGTTCCAGTAACCCCCATTATTTTAACTACTTGTCTATCCACTTGAGTGTGTGAAAATTGAAGAATGCACTTCTCAGATACATTTACACATTGTACATGACATATATTTATAGCAGAGCAAGTTATATAACTGAACTACTCAAAGATTTAGCTCTCAATCTGCTTTATTCTTAACCCCTTAAGGAGACAATTTTCACCTTAAAGGGGCTATCCCATGACTAATGTAAAAAATTAAAATCAGACATCATATAGTACAGGGGTGGCCAACCTTACAGACACAAAGAGCCAGAAAAAAAATGTAGGACTGCCAGGAGCCACAAGCTGTACATTTACACGAATATGCGTGCACACGATGCATTCTCAGATGACCGCCTTATGCTCAGATGACCGTCCATGCTAAGATGACCGCCCTATGCTCAGATGACACCCTCATGCTCAGATGACCACCTTATGCTCAGATTACTGCCCATGCTCAGATGATCCCTCATGCTCAGATGACCACCTTATGCTCAGATTACAGCCCTATGCTCAGATGACACCCTTATGCTCAGATGACACCCTTATGCTCAGATGACCCCCCTCATGCTCAGATGACTGCCCATGCTCAGATGACCGCCTTATGCTCAGATGACCGCCTTATGCTCAAATGACCACCTAATGCTCAAATGACCGCCTAATGCTCAGATGACCGCCTTATGCTCAGATAACCCCCTCATGCTCAGATGACCCCCTCATGCTCAGATGACACCCGCATGCTCAGATGACACCCGCATGCTGGAATGAACCCCCACCCCCATGCTGAGATCATAGGGGGGGGTGATTTGACATAGTGGAGATGTGACCATGGGGTCTCTGATTTTTGGTGTCTTATGTGAGCACTGGGGAGCTTATTTTGTGGGTCTGATGAGGAGTTGGGGGTCCTATCTGAGCTCATACTACACCATGTCAGATAAGACCCCCATTATCAGTACTTTAATTTAAAAAAAAGTGTAGAGGAGGCTTATCCTGCAGTACCTCTGCTGAAGCTGCTGGGAGGACTGCTCTGGCACCCTTTCCACAGTGACCTGATGTGCACAGCGTCAGGTCAGAGCCCGGGCCTCCATGTACTAACTGCATCCTAACGCTGTGCACATCAGGACATAGTGGAGAGCGCTGCTGAAAGAAGCGCAAAGTATAGGAATAGCGGGCCCGCTCCCCTGCAAGCACTTAGGAGAGCGCTGCAGAGAGGAGAGTAAGAGCTGCTTGCCAGACTGCTCCCCTGCGAGCCGCATATGAAGAGGAGAGCGCTGAAGAGAGGAGCTGGAAATGAAGGTGCCAGGAGCCGCGGGTTGGCCACCCCTGATATAGTACATGACAAAACAAAGCTAGAACCAGCCCTGTACCTCACATGCATCCAGAGATCTCCCCATTCATGGCTCTGCTAGATTTATATCAAGCTGACAGCTCAAGGGGAGTGTCTTTTCTGCTGCAGGTCAGGGGGCATGTCCATACTCTCCCTATCACAGCTCAGGAGGCAGTTGAATGATGAAACTGAGCATGTGCAGCCTTCTCAGTGAGCAGGTCAAAGAAATAAGAAAAAAACTGCAGGTGGCGCTACAAAGATACATTTTACTGAATAACTCAGTGGCTTTACTAAATTTTTTAATTACATGTAATTACAAAAGTATTCAGATGCAGGTGCTGGTTTGAAAACTGTAGAATATTTTTCGTGGGACAACCCCTTTAAGTACCAAGACAAAATTTTCAAATCTGATGTGTCACTTTTTGTGGTAATACCCTTACAATGCTTTTACCAATCGATTCTAAAATAGTTTTCTTGTGACACATTGCACTTCGCATAAGTAGTAAATTTGAATTGCTATGTTTCGCCTTTATTTTATTTTTTTTAAACAAATTTATGAAAAATTTGGAACAAGTTATTTTCTAAATTTGAATTTCTCTGCTTTTAAGACTGATAGTGATACTTCATAAAAAGTATCAGTAATAAATTAATTAACATTCACCATATGTCTACTTTATTTTGGTATCACTTTGTAAATGTCATTTTATTGTTTTGGGACGTTAGAAGGCTTAGAATTTTAAAATGGAAAATGGAGTTGAAATTTAAAAATGTAATTTTTTTTAAAGATTTTCCATTTTCATCTATTTTTTTCCTGTAATGCAGCAAGGTTTAACATCAAAACAAACCTCAATATTTATTACCCTGATTCTGCGGTTTACATGGTAGGTATCAGAAGGGATTCTATTTTGCTGGAATGGTTTTTGGACGTCATGTCACACTTGAAGATTTGTCAAGGGGTGTAGTGAGCAATAGAATTTAAAAACACTTGACTATGAAAATGAAATAATACATTTTTTACAAGAAAATGTTTAGGTTTTTTTCATTTTTTTAAGGGGTTACAGTACAAAAAGGATTCCATACTTTATTACCCATTTATTCCAGAATATCCCATATGTGGTGGTATGGGCACACAGCAGGGCTCAGAAGAGAAACAGTACCATGTGCATTTGAGATCTAGTTTGGTGACTTATACAGCACTGTCCGACAACTGCAGACCCTCTGAGGTAAAAAAAAAAAAAAAAACAAGAAGTGATCCCATTTTGGAAACCACACCCCATCACAGAATTTACCAAGGGGTGTAGTGAACATTTTGACCCCACAGATGTTCTGCAAAAAATTAATGTGTTGTACCCATTGTATGCCAGTGTGAAAAGTGAGCCCTACTTATGCCATACTTCCTGGTTTTATAATCCACCCTACATGTGGCTCTAATCTTTTGCCTGGACATATCACAGGGCTCAGGATCCTGTGTTTTTTAATTTTCTGCATGAGGGCTTATTTTTGGGGGGAATAAATTGCCATTATCATTGGTTCTTTTTTGGGGTGCATACAACTTTTTGATCACTTTTTAGTTAGCTTTTTGAGAAGCAGGATAAATAAAAGGCAGCAATTCTGCCACTGCTTTTTGGGTTTTGTTATTGCAGCATACACCGTGCTGGAAAAATTACCTTATCTTTATTCTGTTTATTGGTACCATTACAGATATACCAATTTCATACAGTTTTTTTGTACATTTTATCACTTTTACACAAAGCATTTTTATAAAATAAATCCTGTTTTTTTCGAGCCATATTATTTTTATTTTTTGACCAATCACCTTGTGTGGGGACTTGTTTTTCTGCAGAGTGAGTTGATATTTTCATTAGTACCGTTTTGACACCAAGACCTTTGCAAGGTTTGGGGTTGCAATGGCAACCATCGGGACCCTGCCATTGCAGCACGGGGAGGGAACCCACTCCCTCTGTGAATGTCATATGCCACAGTCAGCGTTGATCACGGCATATAGGGGGTTAATCACTGATGCTGGTGGATACAGTAGGGGCCTGGCTGTTACTGACGCTGATGAAGTGGATGTGTGTCAGGAAGTGGTTAACCGCAGGACAAGAATGCTTGTCCTAATGTGGCAAGGACCTTCTGTTTAGGAATGGGTTGTCCAGAGGGAAAACTTTCAGAGTGGAATTAAAAAAATAATAACAAAAAAAGATTCTCAACCTGAAGTGGGCTGACGCAAAGACTCTTTAATTTCCTCTGCAGGTATTGATTGATTGATTGATTGATTTGTCATATACTATAGCTGGGAGAATATGCAAAATGAATGCAGATGCTGTGGACAAATTAATTCACCAAAATAATATAGACTGTTCATAATGTTGAATAACTGGCTGGCTGGAATGCCGCTCTGGACTCATACAGACTTTGCAGTGCTAAACTGATTTTATTCCCAAGGTGCAATGGGCATGTTTCGAGGAATGTGCTTGTAAGACTTAGATGCTGAGTTTAATTGGCATGAGGCGTGAAAGGCCTGCGATCCACACTGACATTCCCAGCATTTTAGATCTAGCACATTGGGACTTAGCATAGTCTCTGATATGAAGTCCTATTTTAGAATGTGCTCGTTGTTTGGATGCTTAAAAAACAGCTGGCATGAATCATTAACATATCACTATACAAACATTTTATATTCTATTGCGTCCTGCTCCACCGCTCATGCTCTGTAATTCATTTCTATAGAGAAGACACTATAGTCAAGAGAATTACTATTGTACATTGTGGGACCAGAAACCCTGACGTGCTCTTCACAAGATAGATTCCAGTTTGGAGTGAATCATTGCAATTATGTCATCATTGTAGTAAAAAATTCCCAGTAAATAAGAAGCTTCCCTTCCATAGCCATGCTAATCCGCTTCATAATGTCATCATCTTTTGATCTAAATCTGTAGGGTGGATAAATTAAAAGAAAGAAAGACAGTTAAAATTACAATGACGTCCTTTTATATTATAATATGCAGTTAAGTTCATTAATTTAACTAATCTGTGGCCATTTACATGGGCCAATGCACAGGGCAATGATTAGGAGCAACAAACCATTCATTCCCAATCATTGACCTATCATTTAGCTACTGTAGAGCTGATTTTAGATGCCACATGAAAACTGCAATCACTGCATAGTCCAGCTTTTATGGAATTATTGGGGGCATTTCTTTTAGCCAAAGTGAATACAAAAAAGTAAAAAGCTTTCCTTTATATTTTTAATTCCTTTAGGATCCAGTCTTCACTTTGGCTAAAGGAATAATCATCTCAGGCAATGGACATTGTAACTTGTATATGGCATTGGAGAGAGAGGACTTGGGGGGACTTCTGGATGGGTACTATTTCTATTATGGAGACCAGTCAACATATTGGTTTCTGGGAAATATATGCTAAGGCTTCATTCACACGTCCGGATAATGTGTCCGCATCCATTCCGCCACGGACAAGAAAAGGCATTTCTATTATAGAGCCGGCCATGTACGGTCCGCAAAATGCGGAACGCACATGGCCGGTGTCCGTGTTTTGAGTGAATGAAGCCTAATTAGCATGTCTTATTGTTCTTATCCTTTTTGTCTGAAAAACTCTTTCTGATGACAGCTGATGTTAGACAAACTAATTTAAACATATTTTACCAGAAAGCAATAGGCGTATGGCCTAGCCTACAATAGTCTCTCTCATGTCCAAACCAAATTTAAAAAAAATTCTGTGAACCTGAAACAAAGCTTCTTAGTTTTGCTTATACTTTTAATTTATGAAAAAATTTGAAACAATATTAAAGAGGCTTTGTCACCAGGATTAACCCTATTAAACAAGACATACTACCTGGGTAGGGCTCATCATGCTGATTAATACTATATTTTCTTTTGTCTGTATGTTAAACAGCTGCAGAGAAAACCTTGTTATTAATATGCAAATGATCAATTGGAGCACCAAGAGGTGGGACTAAGTTGTCTGAGCACTGCTATTTAACACCCCCTGTGCTCTGCAAATTCCCCCTCCCCTTGATTAACAGAGCTAGACATGCTGAGGGCATGCTGTGTCCTAGAGCTGTGTGCTAACAAGTAAATATCATATATTCTATGTGTATTCTATAAGATCTGCTCAGAAAGGTAATCTACATATTACTGCTTTATTCACAGGCAGAATATATAATTATAAAGACACCAGTAATATGGGTTAGCTTAGTATATAGAGATGAGCGAGCACTAAAATGCTCGGGTGCTCGTTATTCGAGACAAACTTTTCCCGATGCTCGGGTGCTCGTTTCGAGTAACGAACCCCATTGAAGTCAATGGGAGACTCGAGCATTTTTGCAAGGGACCAAGGCTCTGCCTAGGGAAGGCTGGGTGAAAACCTGGAAACCTCAGAAAATGAAGGAAACACCACGGAAATGGACAGGAAACAGCAGGGGCAGCATGCATGGATGCCTCTGAGGCTGCCTAATCCCACCATTACCCCAAATTCTCCTGCAACAACCTGGTGGTTACCCTCATGGCAATTGTGCTCACCCAGACCAAGAAAGGCGAGGCACATACCCATCACATGTTAGGGAAGCACCCAACTAGGTGCAACGAAGGTCCATCACCCATGCCCATGCTGGCACTGCTCTCCTATCCCCAGCCACACGATGCAGGCATAAGCCTGACACAGCATGGCGGTGACACCAACAAGTGACCAAGTTAGATGAGGTAGCAGGTGAGCCACCCAAAAATTTAGCCTGACACAGCATGGCGGTGACAACAGAGTGACCGAGTGACACTGCGGGAGCAGGCGAATCACATAAACATTTTCGTGGCCCTGTATGGAGGCGGTGACAACAGAGTGACTGAGTTAGTATGCGGTAGCTGGTGAAGCACCCAAAAATTTAGCCTGACACAGCATGGCGGTTACACCACCAATGACTTTTTTTCTTTTCGGAGTACATAAAGTCGACCCTCAGCAAAAAAATTTTTTTTTAAATGTCGGTACTTGCGCCTCCTGAAAAATTATTTTGGACTGTCTGTTTGACGCTCCTGAAACATTGTTTTACACTGTCTGTAGTTGACACTGCGGAAAAATTGTTTGGAGAGAGGGCCTGTAGGTGGCCCTCCGTAAAAATTGTTTAGAGAGAGAGGAATCGGATACATAAGTAATGTTAATCCTTAGCTGCTTTCCCCCGGACGAGATTTGAATTCCGGTGAAATCCAGGCTTTGTTCATTTTAATAAGCGTCAGCCTGTCAGCACTGTCAGTTGACAGGCGTGTACGCTTATCGGTGATGACGCCACCAGCTGCACTGAATACCCGCTCTGACAACACGCTAGCTGCAGGGCAGGCCAGCACCACCAAGGCGTACAGCGCCAGTTCAGGCCACGTGTCCAGCTTTGAAACCCAGTAGTTGTATGGAGCAGAGTGATCGCTACGGACGTTGGTATGGTCAGCTAGGTACTCCCTCACCATCTTTCTGTAAAGCTCACCCCTACTCTGCCTAGACTGGGGACAGGTGACAGTGTCTTGCTGGGGTGACATAAAACTGGCAAAGGCCTTGGAGAGCGTTCCACTGCCAGTGCTGGACAAGCTGCCTGCTCGCCTCCTCTCCCCCGCTACTTGGCCCACAGTACCATGCCCTTTGCTGCTAGCGGCGTCAGATGGGAAGGATTGTTTCAGCTTGTGCACCAGGGCCTGTTGATATTGATTCACTCTCATACTTCTTTCCTCTACAGGGATGAGAGTGGAAAGGTTCTGCTTGTACCGTGGGTCCAGGAGAGTGAACACCCTGTAATCGGTGTTTGAAAAAATTCTTCTAACGCGAGGGTCGCGGGATAGGCAGCCTAACATGAAGTCTGCCATGTGCGCCAGAGTCCCAACACGCAAGAATTCCCTCTCCTCACTGGCCTGACTCTACATTTCCTCCTCCTCCTCCTCTTCAGCCCATACACGCTCAAGAGTTAAGAAGGACTGAGCATTGGTACCATCTTCTGTCTCACCGACATTCTCCTCCTCTTCCTCATCATCCTCATCCCCCTCCTCCGATACGCGCTGAGAAACAGACCGGAGGGTGCTCTGGCTATCAAGCGACGTATCTTCCTCCACCGTCTCTTGTGACAAGCACAAAGCTTCCGACTTCATGCTGAGCAGTGAGTTTTTCAACAGGCAAAGCAGCGGGATGGTGAGGCTGATAATGGCGGCATCGCCGCTGACCATCTGTGTTGACTCCTCAAAGTTGGTCAACACCTGGCAGATATCAGACATCCACGTCCACTCCTCATTGTAGACTTGAGGAATCTGACTGACCTGACTACCAGTTCTGGTGGAAGTTGACATCTGGCAGTCTACAATCGCTGTGCGCTGCTGGTAAACTCTGGATAACTTGCCTCAATGAGCAAGTTCAGGCATACCTGCAGTCTGGCTCGCAAAGCCTCTACTCAGACCCCCTGGACTTCTCGGCAGGCGGATTACAACAGTGGCCGGAACTGTTCCACTATGCAATAGGGCTACTTTTCTCTTCAGCTTCAAGTGTCATGTCAGAGAGGGTTTTTAGCGCCGCTGGGGGCGTGGTGACACCCAAAAGGACAAAACTGTCACCTGGCTGAAACCTGTGGCCAGGTTAGTACATAGCTTCTCCCGGTATGAAGCTAATTTCTCCTCCCTTTCCGGTGGAGGAAAACAATCCCCCATGTTGGATTGATACCGCGGGGCCAGAAGCATCGCCAGCCAGTATTTGTCTGTCTGCCTTATTTTTAGGATACGCCTGTCGCTCCGTAAGCATGTGAACATACAGCTCGCCATCCTGGTCAGCATACCCGAGAAGCCAGTTCTTTCCACCTCAGCCTCTCTCTGAGACACTTCAGTGTCCCTGAAAGTGTCATCGTCATCCTGCAGATCCTCCAGCTGTGTCTCCTCCTCCTCCTCCTGGCCATCATCATCATTAAAATCCTCCTCCTCCCCCCCTAACTGAAGCTCCTCATCCTCATCCTCCTGCTCCGCAAGGGAACTTTGGCGTTGGGGCTCCCCTACAGTGACAGCATGGCGTGCAGGCAGATGGCCAGGATTTCCTTCCCTCATTGCCCCCTGCTGCATGAGCGTGAGTGTCTTTTCCAGCACAAATATTAGTGAAATTACGTCGTTCACGCCGCAGCTGTCCTGGCTGACCAATTTAGTGGCTTCTTCAAAGGTAGTTAGAACAGTGCAGGCATCTCGGACCAGCCTCCACTGCTGGAAATCAAAGCCGCACCTGCTCCCTATGGTGGAAGATTCTGGCTGGTACTGGACAAAATTGTCCACTGCTCTATGCTGCTCAAGGAGCCGCTGCAACATATGAAGAGTGGAATTCCACTGGGTCGGCACGTCACCTATTAAGCGGTGTGGCGGAAGACCATTTTGTCACTGCAGTTCCAGCAGAGCGTGGCGAGATACATATGAATGGCTCAAATGAGTGCAAAGCTTCCTCAACTTTGCCAGCACTGTGCGCAGGCCAGTGAATGTTTTGAGAAATCTCTGCACCACTAGATTTAGGACATGTGCCATACAGGGAGCATGTGTGAATTGACCCAGGTTTATCGTTGCCACTATATTTGTCCCATTTTCATTTACTACCTTGCCCACTTCCAGCTGGCGTGGGGACAGCTAGTGTGCTATTTGCTGCTTCATGTAATGCAGCAAGCGCTGGCCTGTGTGGCTGCTACTACCAAGACAAACTAAGTCTAACACTGCATAGCAGCGTTGCACCTGGCACATATGATATGAAGGAGGGGGGTTAACTTTCTGCCCTGACGCTCCAGCAGGCGGACTGCCCGTGGAGGTGGAAGCAGATAGTTGTTGGGTAGTCTGCTGCAATCCTGGCTGGAAAATGCACGTGGAGGTGCCAACAGCAATTGGCCTGGTTGCTGGGGGGTTCCTGCCTCGTTGCCACTAAATACATTCAGCCAGTGGGCAGTAAAGGACATGTATTGCCCCTGGCCATAAGCACTGCTCCACGTGTCCACCGTGACGTGCAGAGAGACAGCTAGGAGCAGGAGCGTCCAATATTGTCAGCCACGTGGGAGTAAAGGGCGGGGATAGCTTTTTTGGAGAAGAAATGCCGGATAGGGACCTGCCAGTGTGGCTGAGCGCAAGCCATTAGCTCCCTAAAAGCTGGGCAGTCAACCAGGTGACCATTCAGTTTGCGCACTGTCGGATTACTTGTGGCGTAAAACTGCTTCCTACGGCCATATTGCTATCCCCCAGCAGAGTGGTGAAATACTTCCACACACCCGACGTGCGCCCTCCACAGCTGGCCAAGCTTGTAGCCCTTGCACGCTTACACCCTGGTGCTGGCCCCACTATACTTGGGTCTCGCTAGTTCCCAAGGAAGGACTGGCCCTGGGCCTAACTCGCCTCTGCCCCCTGTTGCTGCCACTACTACCGACCTCCTCCTCGGAGATCAAACCCTCCTCACCAGCCAGATCCACCTCCCAGGTCCTCCGGTCTAACACATCTGATTCATCATCAGACTCCTCCCCACCACTTTTTTCGGACTGCAAATTAGGTTGTTCCCCATCAACCTCCAATTCCGGGCAGTCCAAACTGTGACTGCCCTCTAAGAAATCCTCAGGGAGGCTGTCCTCTATAACCACCGGATTATGCGGTGGGGTTCGTGGCCTTTTATTTTATAAATTGCAGAAGGGACACCACTAGGAGGGAGCACTGAAGCCCGAGAGGTGGCACAAAATAACGGGCTTTGCTGGAGCGGAATGGTGGAGCAGGACGAGTCTGACCCCTGGCTACATATGGATACTGTATCAGCAGATGACTGATCATCCGGCTGAGACTGAGATGAGCGTGCCATCCACTCCACTACCTCATCCACTTTCTCCTCCACTACAATTTTGCGCCTAGATGGGTTAGCCCGGTGGAACACCGGCCAAGTATTGTGAATTCTACAAGCAGAAGCTCCGGCTACAGGCCCTTTGGCAGTGCTGCCCTGTGCCACCTTCTCCTTTTTTTTAGAGCTCGAGGTCTGGCTGCAACTGGATCTCTTTTGCTTATCCATTCCAGACATTTTTCACTTCACTCTGTGGCCCTGCAGCTGGTCTTTGTCTTTGTCCCTGTCTCTCTCCCTATCTCTCTCCCTGTCACTCTCTCCCTGCCTGATTAATTACTAGCCCTACACTGGCCCTGCACTTGCCCTGCAGTATCCCTGATGTGTAATATGGATTCCCTGAACAATTACACCCCAATTTCAACAACAACAGGTCTCAATGTCTCAGAACTTCACACACAGTGCTTCTGCTCGTCTCAGCAGTCGCAGCAGAAGTGATGCATCACTGGCTTACCGAGCCTGAGCCAGTCAGAGCAATCCCTGCCCCTTAGGTCAGGTGACCGCTTTCTTCCCGGGCTTTTGCGCACGAATAACGAACTAACAGTAAAAGTTTGCTAATTACTTGTATTCGTACGCAACAGCGTATAGAGTAACTTATACATAGCATTAGCTTACAATTTATTGGACAAGTACGTAGCGAATGCGTAGAAAGCCTTAGGAACATTTTCAAATCTTAACAGAGCGAATCACCTAATATTCGGATTCACTTCGCAGCTGAAAATTTCCAAGATTCGATACGAATCGACGAATAGATTCGCTCATCTCTAGTGACATGATAACTTTGCTCTCCAGGTCTGTCCAATTACAGCAATACCAAAGATATGCAGTTTTTGTTTTTTTAAGGTTTACTACTTTTGCACAATAAAGACCCTTTTTAAGAAAAAGAAAATGCTTTTGCATTGCTGCATCCCAAGACCCATAATTTTTTTTTTTACTATGTAACTGGATGATGGCTGGATTTTCGTAAGATGACTTTCATAATTTTCATCGATTAAATTTTGGGGCATGTAGTATTTTTTGAGCACTTTTTAATCCCTTTTGTGGTGGCAGATAAGAAAAAAAACTGAAAATCTGGCAGCGTTTTTTTGTTTTTTTTTACGTTCGCTATGCGCGATAAATTACGTGATGATTGTATAGTTTGGGGAGGAAATATCAGATATGTGGATGGCATTTTTTAGATTTTTTGTCATTGAAAAGCATTCTTTTTCAAGGTGTGCATTTAACTTGCAGATTTTGCTTAACTTTATTTAATTCTTACTTTCACCAATTATTAGTGGTGACAATGGGTGTCAGTCTATAAAAAGCAAGGAGTCATGGTGCTCTATGAGCTGATTCCTGTTGCAGGAGGGGGGGGGGCATTCCCCTCACTGTGCCAGGTCTTGTATCTTTCTAATTCTTCTATCAACTCACTATAGCATCCTGCAACACTTCCCTTGGTAGGAAGCAGGACTACCTCACTTCTGCCAGAAAGGGGGGGGAATAGAATGGTAAATTCCATTATCTCTAAAGGTACTCTTTCTGCCAGATACACTGCCACCGATTGGACAACCAGGTACATTGCATGTAATAATATACAAGTGTATCTCAATAAATTAAAATATCATCAAAAAGTTGTTTTTTTTTCAGTAATTAAATTCAAAAAGTGAAACACATATATTATATAGAGTCATTACAAACAGAGTGAACTTTTTCAAGTGTTTATTTATGTTAATGTTGATGATTATGGCTTACAGCTAGAGATGAGCGAATTATCCAAAATTTGCTTCGCCGAATGTTCATCGAATTTTTAAAAACATTCGTACCTAATACGAAGCTATTCGGTCGAAGCTGCGTACAAATCATTCGTTATTCTGTCGTGTTCTGCGAACATTTGCGCACAAATAACGAACATACAGTTGTTAAAGGTACGCTACTTATGTGAACACTGTGGCGATTAGCTCAAACGGCAACTTCAGTTATAGTTGAAAACAATAGTCATTTATTGTGTCCACAGAGGACTTAACAAACTTGCTTGCTCCAGCATATAACATCCACAAAATACAGTCTATTGGTATTGGGTTGACTCACGTTCCTCTGTAGTCCTGGTTTCCACCACCAGCTTGAGGGGGAAAAGGCTTTACACAGCAGGCTTCTCTGCTGCAGCTCTGCACACAGCTCTGCTCCCTGTCTGTCTCACTTCAGACTAGGAACCACACACACCCAACTTTCCTGAGCTTCCTAGATTATTTATACCAGCCAAAACCTGGCCTGGATACGTGGGAGTAGTCATCCCACCCAGCTCTTTGACTACTCCAATGAAATCTGGCCCAGATCAGCTGCAGCCAGCAGCTAAGCTAGTACTAACAAGTGTCAGTAACCTAGGGTTACTGACAAAACATTACCAGTTCATTTCACCGAGGCCAGGCACCTCGGTGACACGTATCTATCATCTATTATGGCACCTTGTGCCTTCTCACAACACGTATGCATGAGCGTACAAATTGCGTATGAATCCTCAGCGTACTATTGTCTACCAATTGCGTAATACGCAGACATGCACGACACTAGGCCGTGGCGTGCTCTCCTCAGGGGCAGAGTGAATTTTTACAAATGGCATCCAGGCGTTCTTCAACATTTAGTTCTGGAGAGCTTAAATACATGATCCGGCTGATGGATCTGCAGGATTACGATGGCACACACCACCACCTGAACCAGCAGAAGAAGGAGAACCAACTATTAAGAATTCTACCAGTAGAAGCTGCGGCTACATGTCCTTTGGCACTGCTGGCCTGTGCCACCTTCTCCTTCTTGTTTTTCGAGCTTGAGTTCGGGCTGGAAGTGGAACCCTTTTGCTTTTTTTCGTGCCAGACATTTTCACTTGACTGTGGCCCTACAGGTCTTTGTGTCTCTCTGCCAGATTAATATCACTAGCCCTGCACTGGCCCTGATATGTGTATTATTATGGATGCCCAGAACAACACCACAATTTCCAGAAAACAGTTCTGTCTTTCACAACTTCACAGTGCTTCTGCTCATCTCAGCAGTCGCAGCACAACTGATGTCGCTGGCTTACCGAGCCTATTGTCCAATCAGAGCAAGCCATTCCCACTAGGTCAGGTGATCGCTTTCTTCCCAGGCTTTTTGCCACGTATTTTCCACACGAATGACAAACTTACAGTAAAAGTTCGCTAATTAACTGAATTCGTACGCAGCAGCTTATAAATGAACTTATACGTAGCATTAGCGTACAATTCATTGGACAAGTACGTAGCGTATGCGTACAAAGGTTTAAGAACATTTAAGATTCGAAAGGAGTGAATCTGAAAAAAATCCGAATTCGCTTCGGAGTACAAAATTTGTAAGATTCAATACAAATCTACAAAGCGGCGAATAGATTCGCTCATCTCTATTTACAGCCAAGGAAAACCCAAAAGTCATTATCTCAGAAAATTTGAATATTATATTAGACCAACTGTAATTTTTTTTTTAAACACAGAAATGTTGGCCAAATGAAAAGTATGTACAGTAAATGCACTCAATACTTGGTTTGGGCTCCTTTTGCATGAATGACTGTATCAATGCGGCGAGGCATGAAGGGGATCAGCCTGTGGCACTGCTGAGGTGTTATGGAAGCCCAGGTTGCTTTGATAGCTGCCTTCAGCTCGTCTGCATTGTTGAGTCTGGTGTCTCTCATCTTCTTCTTGACAATACCCCATAGATTCTCTATGGGGTTAAGGTCCGGCGAGTTTGCTGGCCAATCAAGCACAGTGATTAAACCAGGTATTGGTACTTTTGGCAGTGTGGACAGGTGCCAAGTCCTGCTGGAAAATAAGAATTCCATCTCCAAAAAGCTTGTCGGCAGAGGGAAGCATGAAGTGCTCTAAAATTTCCTGGTAGACGGCTACAGTGTCTTTGGTCTTCATAAAACGCAGTGGACCTACACCAGCAGATGACATTGCTTCCCAAACCAACACTGATTGTGTAAACTTCACACTAGACCTCAAGCAGCTTGGATTGAGTGCCTCTCCACTCTTCCTCCAGACTCTGGGACCTTGATTTCCAAAAGAAATGAAAAATGTACTTACATCTGAGAACAACACCTTTGAACACCGAGCAACAGTCTAGTTCTTTTTCTCCTTAGACCAGGTAAGATGCTTCTGGCGTTTCTATTGGTCATGAGTGGCTTGACACATGGAATGCGACACTTGTAGCCCATGTCCTGGATACGTCTAAATGTGGTGGCTCTTGACTCCAGCAGCAGTCCACTCCTTGTGAATCTCCCCGAAATTTAGGAAAGGCCTTTTATTAACAATCCTATCAAGGTTGCGGTTCTCCCTGTTGCTTGTGCACCTTTTTCTACCACCCTTTTTCCTTTCACTCAACTTTCCATTAATATGCTTTGATATAGCACTCTGTGAACAGTCAGCTTCTTTAGCAATAACCTTTTGTGGCTTACCCTCCTTGTAGAGTGTGTCAATTACAGCCTTCTGGACATTTGTCAAGTCTTCCCCATGATTGTGTCGCCTACTGAACCAGACTAAGGGACCTTTTTAAAGGCTTTGCAGGTGTTTTGGGTTAATTATTCTAATTTTTTGAGATAATGCATTTGGGGTTTTCCCTGGCTATAAGCCAAAATCATCAACATTAACATTGAAAAAACACTTGAAAAAGTTCACTCTGTTTGTAATGACTCTATATTATACAGTGGGGAAAAAAAGTATTTAGTCAGCCACCAATTGTGCAAGTTCTCCCACTAAAACAGATGAGAGAGGCCTGTAATTGACATCATAGGTAGACCTCAAGTATGAGAAACAAAATGAGAAAAACAATCCAGAAAATCACATTGTCTGATTTTTAAAGAATTTATTTGCAAATTATGGTGGAAAAGAAGTATTTGGTCAATAACAAAAGTTTATCTCAATACTTTGTTATATATCCTTTGTTGGCAATGACAGAGGTCAAATGTTTTCTGTAAGTCTTCACAAGGTTGGCACACACTGTTGCTGGTATGTTGGCCCATTCCTCCATGCAGATCTGCAGATCTCCTCTAGAGCAGTGATGTTTTCGGGCTGTCGCTGGGCAACACGGACTTTAAACTCTCTCCAAAGGATTTCTATGGGGTTGAGATCTGGAGACTGGCTAGGCCACTACAGGACCTTGAAATGCTTCTTATGAAGCCACTCCTTCGTTGCCCTGTCAGTGTGCTTGGGATCATTGTCATGCTGAAAGACCCAGCCACGTTTCATCTTCATTGCCCTTGCTGATGGAAGGAGGTTTGCACTCAAAATCTCACGATACATGGCCCCAATCATTCTTTCTTTCATGTACACGGATAAGTCGTCCTGGTCCCTTTGCAGAGAAACAGCCCCAAACAAGATGTTGCCACCCCCATGCTTCACAGTAGGTATGGTGTTATTTGGATGCAACTCCAGCATTCACTTTCCTCCAAACACAACGAATTGTGTTTCTACCAAACAGTTCTACTTTGGTTTAATCTGACCATATGACATTCTCCCAATACTCTTCTGGAACATCCAAATGCTCTCTAGCAAACTTCAGACGGGCCCGAATATGTACTGGCTTAAGCAGGGGGACACGTCTGGCACTGCAGGCATAGTGTGTTACTGATGGTAGCCTTTGTTACGTTGGTCCCAGCTTTCTGCAGATCATTCACTAGGTCCCCCCGTGTGGTTCTAGGATTTTTGCTCACAGTTCTTGTGATCATTTTGACCCCACGGGGTGAGATCTTGCGTGGAGCCCCTGATCGAGGGAGATTATCAGTGGTCTTGTATGTCTTCCATTTTCTAATTATTGCTCCCACAGTTGATTTCTTCACACCAAGCTGCTTGCCTATTGCAGAGTCAGTCATCCCAGCCTGGTGCAGGTCTACAATTTTGTTTCTGGTGTCCTTCAACAGCTCTTTGGTCTTCACCATAGTGGAGTTTGGAGTGTGACTGTTTGAGGTTGTGGACAGGTGTCATTTATACTGATAACAAGTTCAAACAGGTGAAGGAAAAAACAGAACAGTGCAGCAGCACTCTGCAAACACAAATAATGTACAATAATGCCATAGTCATAAAACATTTTGATACTAGTACTATGCTTATTTTGCAAAATTGAGAATCTTGGCAAATCATTTTGTACAAAATATTTGAGCCCATCTGCCATACGTCAAGGCGTTCTCTTTCAGACGGGAACCTAGCGCTAATTTCTACCTGTTATGTGCCATAATGGCCACCATAAAATTCAGGGAGTGCTGGTTCCTCATGCATGCTGGGTCCACTCTGCCTTTGCCATTTTAGGTGCCTTAAAGGCCTCCATTATATCCAGGAATGCAGGTACCAACATGCATGCTGAGCCCACTCCATACCTCTCCTGGTGCTTCACAGCTTCCAATACATATACTGAGAGCAGGACACAGTTTTATACTTACTCTGATTAAAATCAGCCTATGAGGCAGATATAAAATGTTTTATGACTATGGCATTATTGTACATTATTTGTGTTTGCAGAGTGCTGCTGCACTGTTTTGTTTTTTCCTTTGTGTCTCTAGCCATGGCAGCGTGCACCTGCACTTTGGATGTGCTGACTGACCCCCTTTTTTTGAAGTTCAAACAGGTGCCATTACTACAGGTAATGAGTGGAGGACAGAGGAGCCTCTTAAATAAGAAGTTACAGGTTTGTGAGAGCCAGAAATCTTGCTTGTTTGTAGGTGACCAAATACTTATTTTCCACCATAATTTGCAAATAAATTATTTAAAAATGAGACAATGTGATTTTCTGGATTTGTTTTCTCATTTTGTCTCTCATAGTTGAGGTCTACCTATGATGTCAATTACAGGCCTCTCTCATCTTTTTAAGTGGGAGAACTTGCACAATTGGTGGCTGACTAAATACTTTTATTCCCCACTGTTTCACTTTATTATTTCACTGTTTCACATACGTGTTTCACTTTTTGAACTGAATTACTGAAAAAAAAAACTTTTTGATGATATTCTAATTTATTGAGATGCTTTTTTACATAAGTTACATGCCAATAGCAAAGGACCTGGAATCAAATACAGAAATGACATTATTTGTTAGCCAGTAGAGATGGCAGCAAGGTGAAGGAATGGTAGTGACCGCTCTGGGGCACTACACTACTGCAAGCGCCGCTGCCTTTTCAAATAGCTGATTAGCGTGGGCGTCGGATCCCCTCCAATCAGATACTAACAACTTATCCTCAGAATAGGTGATCAGTTATGAAGTCTTAGTAAACCCCTTTAAAGTCCCACCTACCCTGATATAGCTAAGGATGGGCCTTCAGCTGTTATGGACAGTGGGTGTGGACTGTGCCAACTAACCAGTTTGACTTTGAGCTAAACTTAAGGGCATTGTTCTGGTGGTTCCATGGTATTCACCATTTAACCCCTGTCCAGGCATTTAGACATTGCCACAAGAAACCAACCAGGCCGCTACCTACTGGAGAAGTCTTGTTGTGGTTGGGTGCACTATGTTCACACTGAGACATTGAGATCTGTTACCCTGTCCCGATAGCCTGTTCTGACATAAATGCCAGCTGTCAGCTGGACAAAAACGTCTGCATGCAGCAGTAAACCAGAATTCATGCTGGAAAGCGTCCGGGTCACCGCCAGATACCATTATTGTCAATGGGGATCCAGAGGTGAATGGCATTATCCATTTATGTTGGATACCATGAACTCCAGAAGGCTGTCCCTCTGCTGGAACAGCTTGCCAGATTTCCAGAACGGTGATTTGGCTGGATGCCTGGATTTTTTGCAAGGGTCACAGTTGCATCATGTCATGTGTTGCCTTGTTAACAACCATTATATGAAATGTTTCTTGTTGCGCAACACGTCTCCATGTAGCCAAACCCCTATACATATTAAATGCCAGCGGCCCGCAGCATAGTAGAAGGCAATAGGCCCTTCAGGAATTTTCCTGGTTGAGTACATTAGCAATCTGCCCCAGATCTATCCTTAGGACAGACCATTTCTGTGGTCATGGTGGTGGCTAATCACGGTATGGTAACTGCAGTACCAGGGGTGGGATTCAAATTTTTAAGAACAGGTTCCCTACTAAACGGCAGACATGTGGCGTCACGACACGTGTTTACATATACATGCCCCATATATATGGTACACACACATAAATACACCATATATACACATACCACAAAACTTTTAAAAAGCCTAAGGAGCTAAACTACCAGAGTTGCGAGTTTTTGTAAATCGCTGGCCCACACCTTTAACTCCACCCAATGTCTATCTGTACATGTTCCAACCCTGCCTAGTCTCCATTGTGCCCCCCACACAGTAGTTATGCCAGATTTGGGATGGTTGGGAGGTATGCATACATAAACAGACTATAAAGACACTACACTCACATAATCACATATACAATATACACCATACAGTGTATAAATTACACCTAGGCTACATTTACAGTAGATTTACCTGCTCCATATACATTTTATACACATTTGTAACTAGCACTACAGACATATTTGCATATACATTATATTCAGTGCTATCCAGCATACATCTCCACATACCTCTTACATCCAGTGACTTCTCCTCTGATGTAGATGCTCTCTTTTCTCATCTTCTCCTTTCAGACCAGGCGCCATGATGATTTTTCACCCATCTCTCGTCTCTGAAGTTTGACAAAAAGACATCTTAGGTTCCTACTTTTCCATCATCCTGCCACCTTCAATACTTAAAATGAGCACCAGTACAAATAATGTCCCTTATAATGTGTGCCAGTACAAAAAAAATCCCTCTTAGTGTCCCCATAATGTGTGCAGGTATAAAATACCCCTATATAATGCCCCTAGTAGATGCCCACATAGTGCTCCTCTCCTCTTCCTGACAGTGCCCCCATAATGTGCCAGTACAAGATTCCCCCATAGTGTCCCCCAGAATGTGCCAGTATAAATGTCCCCATAGTGTTCTTCCCCCCTCCAACACCATAGTGTGCCCATAATGTGCCAGTTTAAGATGCCCCCACAGTGACCCATAATGTGCCAGTAATACCCCCATGATGTGCCAACAATGCCCCAAGTAGATGCCCCCCAGTTCACTGTCCCTCAGATCGTTGGACTATAAAAAAAACTATGAACAAATCCCTATGCACACTGCACATATCTTATTTTAAAGTAAAAAAAAAAACAAAACGGGAACAAATACTATACACTATGCCCCCATCAGACCTCAGATCAGCCCACTGTGCCCCCATCAGACCTCAGACCAGCCCATTGTGCCCCATCAGATCAGCTCATTGTGCCCCCATCAGACCTCAGATTAGCCCACTGTGTCCCCATCAGACCTCAGATCAGCCCACTGTGCCCCATCAGACCTCAGATCAGCCCATTGTGCCCCATCACACCTCAGATCAGCCCACTGTGCCCCATCAGACCTCAGATCAGCCCACTGTGCCCCCATCAGACCTCAGACCAGCCCATTGTGCCCCATCAGACCTCAGCTCAGCCCATTGTGCCCCCATCAGACCTTAGACCAGACCATTGTGCCCCATCAGACCTCAGATCAGCCCTCTGTGCCCCCATCATACCTCAGATCAGCCCACTGGGCCCCCATCAGACCTCAGATCAGCCTATTGTGCCCCCATTAGACCTCAGATCAGCCCATTGTGCCCCCATCAGACCTCAGACTAGCCCATTGTGCCCCCATTAGACCTCAGATCAGCCCACTGTGCCCCCATTAGACCTTAGACCAGCCCACTGTGCCCCCATCAGACCTCAGACCAGCCCACTGTGCCCCATCAGACCTCAGATCAGCCCACTGTGCCCCCATTAGACCTCAGATCAGCCCATTGTGCCCCCATCAGACCTCAGATTAGCCCACTGTGCCCCCATCAGACCTCAGATCAGCCCACTGTGTCCCCATCAGACCTCAGACCAGCTCATTGTGCCCCCATCAGATCTCAGACTAGCCCATTGTGCCCCATCACACCTCAGATCAGCCCACTGTGCCCCATCAGACCTCAGATCAGCCCACTGTGCCCCCATCAGACCTCAGACCAGCCCATTGTGCCCCATCAGACCTCAGCTCAGCCCATTGTGCCCCCATCAGACCTCAGATCAGCCCACTGGGCCCCCATCAGACCTCAGATCAGCCTATTGTGCCCCCATTAGACCTCAGATCAGCCCATTGTGCCCCCATCAGACCTCAGACTAGCCCATTGTGCCCCCATTAGACCTCAGATCAGCCCACTGTGCCCCCATTAGACCTTAGACCAGCCCACTGTGCCCCCATCAGACCTCAGACCAGCCCACTGTGCCCCATCAGACCTCAGATCAGCCCACTGTGCCCCCATTAGACCTCAGATCAGCCCATTGTGCCCCCATCAGACCTCAGATTAGCCTACTGTGTCCCCATCAGACCTCAGATCAGCCCACTGTGCCCCATCAGACCTCAGATCAGTCCACTGTGCCCCCATCAGACCTCAGATCAGCCCACTGTGCCCCCATCAGAGCTCAGATCAGCCCACTGTGCCCCCATCAGAGCTCAGAATAGCCCATTGTGCCCACATTAGACCTCAGATCAGCCCACTGTGCCCCCATCAGACCTCAGATCAGCCCACTGTGCCCCCATCAGACCTCAGATCAGCCCATTGTGCCCCCATCAGACCTCAGATTAGCCTACTGTGTCCCCATTAGACCTCAGATCAGCCCACTGTGCCCTCATCAGACCTCAGATCAGCCCACTGTGCCCTCATCAGACCTCAGACCAGCCCACTGTGCCCCATCAGACCTCAGATCAGCCCATTGTGCCCCCATCAGACCTCAGATTAGCCCACTGTGCCCCATCAGACCTCAGATCAGCCCACTGTGCCCCATCAGACCTCAGATCAGCCCATTGTGCCCCCATTAGACCTCAGACCAGCCCATTGTGCCCCATCAGACCTCAGATCAGCCCACTGTGCCCTCATCAGATCTCAGACCAGCCCATTGTGCCCCCATCAGACCTCAGACTAGCCCATTGTGCCACATCAGACCTCAGATCAGCCCACTGTGCCCCATCAGACCTCAGATCAGCCCACTGTGCCCCCATCAGACCTCAGATCAGCCCACTGTGCCCCCATCAGACCTCAGATCAGCCCACTGTGCCCCCATCAGACCTCAGACCAGCCCATTGTGCCCCATCAGACCTCAGCTCAGCCCATTGTGCCCCCATCAGACCTCAGATCAGCCCACTGTGCCCGCATCAGACCTCAGATCAGCCCACTGTGCCCCCATCAGACCTCAGCTCAGCCCATTGTGCCCCCATCAGACCTCAGATCAGCCCACTGTGCCCCCATCAGACCTCAGATCAGCCCACTGGGCCCCCATCAGACCTCAGATCAGCCCATTGTGCCCCCATTAGACCTCAGATCAGCCCACTGTGCCCCCATCAGAGCTCAGATCAGCCCACTGTGCCCCCATCAGAGCCCAGACCAGCCCATTGTGCCCCCATCAGACCTCAGACCAGCCCATTTTCGCCCATCAGACCTCAGATCAGCCCACTGTGCCCCCATCAGACCTCAGAGTGCGTGCACTACGTCCTGACACTGTACGAGGTCAGGCAAATGCAGCGTGGGCAGAAAATGAGCGCTTCCATCTCCTGCTGCAGCACCAGATCGGGATTCAGCCGGTAACCCGGTTCTCCGATCCGGCTGTAATTTTAGTAACCGGATCTGGAGAATCGGAGAGAACTGGCTGAAATCCATGCCTGTGCAGTGCCCTGCAAAGCCACTACTTAGAAGATGGCAGCAGTATAACAATGAGAAGTCTTTAGCCCTTGCTTGAGAGCCACAGCCTCTTTAAACAGGTGAACAGATTCAAACACCCAAGTCTGACCACCACCCCCCCCCCCCCTGTCACACAAGTGATTAGACATGCTTGGAGTTCGGCCCCAACAATCCTAAGGATGGGCCTTCAATATAGTGAATCCAGAAAACCCCTTAAAGGGGTTGCCCAATTTCTGGTTGTTGTTGACCAATGTGTTTGTAAGATGATTATATGACACTTACTAATATAGCATTTGTTGAAATTCTATACCATTTTCCATATTTTATAAGGTATGAACACTTGTTTAAAAAGTCTTTTGTGCTGACCATACAGAGGTTCTGTCCATAAAATGGCTGCTGATGGGGGGGGGGGTCATGTGAAATATTGAAAATGGTGCAGAATTTCAACAAAGACTATATTAGTAAGTGCCATATCTTATTATATTCTATCATATTAGTAAGTGCCATATCTCACAAACACATTGCAAAAAAACATAAATAACAGAATTTATTCTTGCAGCATTCTGCTCTAGGAGTCACCAAGTACTGCAAACTTCAGAGGGTTTATAAAATATATATGCTTTAATATGTAATGCCTGCATATGTATGTATATCACACACCACATTACCGTATTTTTCGCTTTATAAGACGCACTTTTATTCCCCCAAAAGTAGGGTGAAAATTGCCGTGTGTCTACGGCTCCGCACCGGCGCTCCTCTGTCTTCTCCTTTCAGCGCTGCCCTGTCCTGACCCCGTACAGCGTCAGAACGTAGTGCGCGCACTCTGACCTGACGCTGCACACAGTCAGATGACAGTGCAGCGCCAGCAGGAGAAGACAGATGAGCGCCGGACCCGGAGTGGAGCCGCGGCGCAGGAGAGGTGAGAGAGTTTTTTATTTTATCCTTAAGGGGCTGATGAGATGATCTGAGGTCTGATGTGGCCACAGTGGGCTACTATGGCAGCACAGTGGGCTGATCTGAGGTCTGATGGGGTCACAGTAGGCTAATATGGCGGCACAGTGGGCTGATCTGAGGTCTGATGGGGGCACAGTGGGCTGATATGGAGGCTGATGGGCTGATCTTTGGTCTGATTGGGGTAGAGTGGGCTGATATGGGGGCTGATCTGAGGTCTGATGGGGGTAGAGTGGGCTGATATGGGGGCTGATCTGAGGTCTGATGGGGCAGAGTGGGCTGATATCGGGGCTGATGGGCTGATCTGAGGTCTAATGGGGGCACAGTGGGCTGATCTGAGGTCTGATGGGGACAGAGTGGGCTGATATGGGGGCACAGTGGGCTGATGGGCTGATCTGAGGTTTGATGGGGGTCTGACATGGAGGGCTCATGGGGTTCTGACATGGAGGGATGATATGGGGGTCTGATGTGATATGGGGGGCCTCATATGAGGTGTGATGAAAAATATCTTTTTCTTATATTCCTACTCTAAAATCTGGGGTGCGTATTATCATCAGGTGTGAAAAATACGGTATATAAAGAGGGCAGAGCATTTAGACTCTATCAAGGTCTTGGAGAAGGAAGCACAAATGTGAAGCTGACAGGCTAGGTCATGCTGGACCTGGTACTATGCAGAAAAGAGACAGATCTCCAGAAAATAGACCAGATACAAGGGAGAAGAAAGACCTGTAGAGGTGACCTTAAAGGTATTAAAAAGGACTTTATTGACTCTATGGCACTTGTGTTCAGGAGAAGCCTCAAGTGCCTGAGCATAATACTCACAGTTTGGCCCACTTGTGTTTGAACGCTAAGGTACAAGTCAGTTAGCAAAGTGCAGATAAGAAAGATTGCTTCTGCTTTAAAGAGACATCTTTTGGTCTATGATTACATGTGCAGCTGTGAAGCCTGTAACATCTGAGGTTACTGCATACTGTGTAACATCAGTCAGTCCATTACATGCAAGAACTGTCCTGAACTGTTTGCATTTGAATTCCTAAGTAAAGAACCGTTTTGTTGAGAAACTATCATCATTGCTTCTTGCACTACTATTTCCCTGAAAAGGGCTGTCGTCACAACAACAGGGAACCCACAACATAAAACAATCAATACCAAGGGTACCTCGACCGTCATCAGGCAGGAGGATACCAAGAGCTGGCGTTTGCCTTGATGGGAAGAACTGGTGTGCCCTCCCCGTCACTGCTTAGGAAACTTCAGAACCGTGAGTACAAATACTACACCGATCCAGCTATCCACATTCACTCACTCCCCTGTAGCCTGGTCACTGAATACTTACTTCATCAATCCGCCGTTATTGCCATAAAGACATTGTCATGGTCCACTCTGCGCTTCCCTTCCTGCTCTTGTCTCGATATGGCAGGAAATGGATGGGATTGCCGCTCATTTAATCAATGGATAATGATGACCTGCCTCAACCAGTGATTGGCTAAGCAGTAATCAGTCATTTCCTACTGTGTCTAAACAGGAGCAAAAAGTGCAGTGAGGAGCCTGGCACCCTTAGAACAGCAGTGGCCAGGGATCAGGCAGGTGTGTATAAGCTCTGTTATTTTTTATAGCATGTGCAGCTTGACTCTTTCATTTGTAAATGGATACATAAGATTTGGAATTCAAAACAAAGCTATCATCATATATTAAGAATTACACAAGTAGACAATTATGGTCATTTTTAAATTTAAAAAATGGTGTTTAAGGGTGGATATTTATTTGAGGCTCCGTGTCACCACACCTTTTCTGGGAAACTAAGAAACAAGTAAATTATTTTTTTTTAATCTACCACTTGATAAAAAAAGGCAACTTAGTTATAGTATTTTGGCAATACCTGATCAACCACTCCCAGCAGAGAGGTGGCTGCACAGGCATGGACATTCATTAAAGTGAGATATATGGAAATACCTAAATGGCAGGGGTGGATTAAGTGCATGATGGGCCCGGGGCTGTCTACCAATTTCGGGCCCTTCCCTCCATTTTAGTTTATTTTTTTATTTTATTTTTTTGTATGAAGAGGCTACGGTGCTTCATGAGCGCCACAGTCTCTTCCTAGGCCATAAGACATCTTCAAAAAAATACCCCAAATTGGCTCCTAAACTGAAAAATGTGGTTGCCCAATTTAACATACAGAATTCTCTTACATCCAGGGACATCTCCTGTCATGTAGACCTTCTCTTTCCTCTTCTCCTCCGCTTGACCCAGACCGCCATGCCAAATTCTTTCAGCCGCATCTCATCTCTACAGAGTTTGTAACGCAGACACGTTAGATTTCTCAATTTGTCCATCAACTTCCCCATCCTGGTGTCCTGACAGTGTCATCCTGCTGCCTCTCCCAATGCCCCAGGTACTATACTGCTGAAAAAAATAGTGACCCTAATAGACATAATTGGGGTAATTTATCAAACTGGTATAAAGTAGAACTGTATTTCCAAAAGAGCCGTCAAAAATGAATGGTGGAATCTGGCTGCTATGGGCAACTAGCCAGTTCTACTTTACACCAGTTTGATAAATGACCCCAAATATCCCTATAATGTCCACAGCAGTGATAATGCCCCCTAGAGTGTCCCCAGTAATAATAATAACACCCTCTGTGGTGTTATTACTTATCTGTTGTGCTCTAAGTAATTCTCCCTGTATAGTGTCCCCAAAATAATAGAAATGCCCCTACAGTGCCTCCCCAATAGCAACGCCCCCATATAGTAGTTTCCCCCACACTGCCCTCACATAGTAATCCCCCATAGTAATTTGCCCCCCACACAGTAATTTCCCCCACACAGTAATTTGTCCCACACTGTCTCCACATAGTAATTTGCCCCACACTGCCCCACATAGTAATTTGTCCCCCACTGCCCCACACAGTCATTTGCCCCCCACAACCCCCACATAGTAATTTGCCTCACACTGCCCCCACATAGTAATTTGCCCACACTGCCCCATATAGTAATTTCCCCCACACTGTCCCACATAGTAATTTGCCCCACACTGCCCCCACATAGTAATTTGCCCCCCACTGCCTCACACAGTAATTTGCCCCCCACAACCATCACATAGTAATTTGGCCCACACTGTCCCCACGTAGTAATTTGCCCACACTGCCCCATATAGTAATTTCCCCCACACTGTCCCACATAGTAATTTGCCCCACACTGCCCCCACATAGTAATTTGCCCCCCACTGCCTCACACAGTAATTTGCCCCCCACAACCATCACATAGTAATTTGGCCCACACTGTCCCCACGTAGTAATTTGCCCTCACTGCCCCATATAGTAATTTCCCCCACACTGTCCCACATAGTAATTTCCATCACACTGCCACCACAGTAATCCCTCCCAAAATAATTTGCAGCCACACAGCCCCACATACTAATTAGCAATGCTGGGCACGGGCTGCCAACCTGAACACCCCTATTGTAATCCGCCATTGCTAAATGATTTGCCCAATCCAACTTGCATTAATTCCACTGAATAGACATTGTACACATACGATATATGTGTGCTACATTTGCGTGCTGATTTTGATGTGTGGTGGAGTGGGTACTGTATTTAGTGGACCTTTTTATGCTGTTGATTTTTGTTATGGTTTCTGCATACGATTTTGGAAGCCAAAATCAGGAGTGGATCATAAAAGAAGAGAAAGCATAAAAGACAGATATGACATCTCCTTTTTTTTGTAACTCATTACTGGTGTTTTGTGGCTTGCAGTTGGGAAAAACTCTTGTGGAACTGTTCCTGGGGGTTATGTCTGACCATGGTTTTTGAAATGTGAAACCCCAAGATTTAACTGCTAATATGTCCTCTTCTGGACAACCTTTCAACAGTTTCGTGCTTTTCAATTCTTATTGCTATTTATTTATTGTATTTAATGGTGATTGTAAACAGCTTCTTATTTTTAAAACTATTTTCTAATTTTTGCAGGTCCACATGAGCATGGACTGGTCAGGCTCTGTTGGTGCTCATTGAGGTGATTTCAAAAGGTGCCTCTCTAGTCCCTGAAGTTCAGAATAAAAGGACAGGACAGTTTATTTAATTGTCCACTGTAGCTTCTTTCCTCACCCAAGTGGTGTTATCTATACTTGGAAACACTGGTTGATAAAAAAAAATGTAAAGGTACAGCATTGTTTTAAAAAAAAAAAAACATCCATAATGTGCACATCACCACCCCACCCATAATGGTGTTCTAGACCAGGGATCAGCAACTTCCGTCAATCCAGCTGTTCTGAAACTACAAGTTCCAGCACGCTCCATTCACTTCTATAGAGGATACAAGAACAGCCAGGCAAGTGTGCATGCTGAGAGTTGTAGTTTTACAGCAGCTGGAGTGCCAAAGGTTGCTGAACCCAGTTCTAGACAAATACTAGCACTGCCTACCACTCGTCCCGCCCCTGCAGGAGAGCTTTATGGTTTTCCGCATGGATGACACTTGAATTTTCCAGGCGTGTTTACTTAATACAGCATTTATAAACCCAGGGAAACAGAAAGCAATTTAAGCAATACAATGAGCTGTTTTAACTTTTAAAGGGAATCTGTCACCATCGACCTCCCAATCCAACTGTTTGCATAGACACATAGCTGTGGTTCCCCTTATTAAAACGCTGTTTTTCTTGTTGATCTGAAGCTCCATTCCTGAATTATGATACTTTTTGTTAATATGCAAATTAGGCCTTTGGTGCCTCACCACTTGTTGAACCCAAGCTCTGCTCCTTTCTGTGGCCAGTCGCTCCCTGACTGCTTTTCCACTGCTTGGCCCTGTCAATCAAAGCAGCGAGGGAAGGGCTGGCCACAGAAAGGAGGGGAGCTTGGGTTCAACAAGTGGTAGGCACCAAAGACCTATTAAGAAAAAGTATCATAACTTGGGAACAGAGCCTTAGATAAAAAAACAAACTGTTTGCTAACAGCGCTGTACATGTATGGCACTGGAGCAAAGTGCTATCATGGTGCCCGCTTGCGTGTGCAGCAGTCATCATGGCCTGCAGGTCTCTACTGTTTCAAACTGCAGAGACCTGTAGTAATGCCGATAGTGGTCATTAAAGCCTTTAGATGCCATGAGATCACAGCATCTAAAGGGTGAAAAACCCGGAAGCTTGCGCTTCCTGGCTTCTTACTGGGATCCTCTGCGGCCAATGAGGATGCTGGTAATTGGTTTCAATATGTTGGGTCTCTCTGAAGAGACTCAGGGTATTGACGCTGCAATTCTTATTTGGCCAACATAAGAAATGAGCAATTCTCTTCAAATCATGGGTCAAAAAGAGGGTTCCGAATAAAAAAGGGTGTTGTAGGTACAAATACAAGCTTCAAAGTTATAAAAAAGTTTAAAAAAACTTTAAAAATATATAAAAATTTTAAAAATATAAAAGTTTAAATCACCCCCCTTTCCGTAGAATAAAAAATAAATACATAAATAAAAAATATAAACATCATTGGCATCACTGCATCTGAAAACACCTATTAAAATATAAAAATATTTTTCCAATACGACGAATGGCATAACGGAAAAAAGGGTCAAAATGGCCTAGTTGCCATTTTTTCATTGCTTCCCTTACTCCAAAAAATGTAATAAAATGTGATCAAAAAGTCACACACATTCCACAATGGTATCAATAAAATCTACAGATTGTCTTGCAAAAAATGAGCCCCCCCCACAGCTCTGTAGATGTAACTATAATAAAGTTATAGGGGTCAGAATATGATGTAAAAAAAAATCGAAATGACCCAGAGAATAAAGGGCACAGGTCGGTTTTGCTGCAAAGGGAACGGCGTGGGAACAAAACCCGTAAACCAGTGGAGGAATTGCGTTTTTTTTCCAATTCCACCCCATTTGGAATTTTTTCCCATTTCCCACTACATTGTATGCCATATTAAATGGTGGCATTGGAAAGTAAAACTAGTTCTGCAAAAAATAAGCCCCCATACATCTATGTGAGCGGAAAAATAAAAAAGTTATTGCTCAAGGAAGGTAGGGAAGAAAAATGAAAACGTTAATACGAAAAAACCTCCGGTATGCTGAGGGTAAATCAGATGAACCACAGCTATTGCAAACAGTTGTATAAGGAGGTGATTGTTGACAGATTCCCTTTAACTATTAATATTCATCTAAGCCAGTAACCAGTATCAGAGGTTCCACTTTCTCAATATTGCACATTCTCATTTACAGATTCATTTTACATTTACTCTGCTGTTGTTGAAGAGGTTGTCCGACAAATAATATTCTACATATTTCAAACTAGCACCTGGAATTATAAATTTAGTCTAGCCATGAAGTGATTCAATTAAATCTATCTGTATAGAGCCACCTGCTGTTTACTCTTTTCCTTATTTCTCTGTCCACCTAGATGATGTAGATCCATATCCTCAGTTCAATCCAGCCATATCTACTGTTAGAAGCTGTGACAGGGAAAGAGATGCAGCAAAAAGGACACACCTCACGAGAAAGGACACATTCCAGGAGCTGCTAGTCAAATATAAATCTAACAGGACACTTGGAGCAATGAATGGGGGGATCTCTGGATCCATGTGAGGTACAGGGCTGGTTCTAGCTTTGTTAGAAAGAGATTGTCATGTGCTATATGATGTCATTTTTTACATCAGTCATGGGATAACCCCTCTAAGGTGCTAGAAGAGGGCCAGAATTCTGTGACATATACTCAATGTATGAACTTCCCCTTTGTCCGCCACCTTCCTGGAGTCCCAGTGATAAAGTTATTTATATGCATCCTCTGAATGTATGGCCCACAGCAACCATGACACGTGATTAGCACAGTACCAGCCATGGCCCCCGAAGGGAGATAGTAATAAGATTGTAATGTGTAATGGTTGCTGAGAGCCATGCATTCAAAGCGGATGGTTGTTGTAACCATTTGTATTAGATACTTTGAGACATCTATTTAGAGGTAAAGGGGTTATCCAACCCCTATAATGAGTCCCTAATGCCCGGGTCCTCCATTTAGATGATATTTACCCCTTTACTTGGCACCAGTGTTGCTTCAAAAAATCCGGCGACGTGGGAGGGCAGCCATTAGCAGGCCACGGCTGGGACGAGCCTCCATAGCGAGATTAGATGAGCATGACTTCTCTTATGGACACAGCTGTTTTAATGATAATCTATCATCTAGCAGGATATCTATAAGAAAACTTGGCAGGCTTAGATACAGTGACTCAGCTCTATGCACTATAGTATACATTCAAAATAATTCAGCTACCAAATAATAATCAGATACTGAATCTACACGTTGAAAAGTGAATACAGTTCAGTTAAATCCAGTGACTCATAGGTAACCAGGCCCAGACCACCATGAAGACTTCTTCCAGCTGCAATTTGTCTCTGCACACAATCTCCCCATCCTGCTGCCACCCACAAGGGCTCATTCAGTGCCCCTGCACAATAATAGTGCTTCTTTTGTACCCAACACAGTTTTAGCGCCCCTTTAGTGCCCCACAATATACTTACCACAAAATAATAATGTCTTCTTTGTGCCCCCACACACAGTAATAATAGTAATTTGTGTCTGCACAAATGATAGTAAACCCCTTTGTGCCCCTACACAGTTACAATTAAAAGTTCCCCCTGTGTGTCCCACAAAGTAATAATTCCCTCTGTCATCCGTGTGCTGTCCGCAACTGTGTGGCTGGTCTGCAAATGTTATTCTTGTCTGAAGTTGTAGCATGCACATGGCCAGTATCTGTATATTGTGGATCTGCGGTTGGTGGACTGCAAAATACATACAGTCGTGTACATGAGCCTAGTATTTTTTTTTTGCGTCCCTTCAGAACAATAATATCCACTTTCTGCAATTCACAAAAAATAGTTGTCTCCTCACAGTAATGATATCAGTAATAATATCCCACATTTAGGCCACCCATAGTAATCTCCTATTGTGCCACCAAATTAATTATCCCCTTTGGCCCCACCTTCAAGGTAAGCGTCCTTAATGTGCTCCTGAAAAGTAATAATCCCCTATGTACACTTACTGCCCCAACACAGTAGCAACTATCCATTAGTGCCAATACACAATAATCTAAAACAAATCTAAAACTCCCTAAACCAATTCCCACATTGAGAAGAGCAGCTCATTTCCTGGGCAGTGGGCTCAGCGCCGGCAGCAGAAGGATGTCACTGCTCCACCTTTGGCCAGTAAAGTGCATGGTTGGGCAGGGACCTGATGGCTCCCTGCTTCGCCATAGCATTCATCTACAGTATATCCATGTCCTAAGGATTCAGATGCAGTTGAATGCGGTTGTCTGGGGATCTGGGGCATGGACTCCAGATGCCCAGTAGCAGTGACATCACTGATATCCTTGCAAGCCCTCAGGACCCAAAGCAGATTTCTGCGGCTGATTTATTGTATTTATCTCAGCGAGAATTGACAATTCTGGCTACAGGTATGGTTGCTGTGATATGTGCAGTATATATGGATTTAAATAAGAATATTTACCTTCACTGTCAACAAGAATATCTTTTCAAACTTTGAAACACATACAGCAGCTTCTCTAAAACTGACATTTCATACTTCAGTCCTAGGGTGCTACCACACATTCAGGTTTTTGATGCAATTTTTGAAACCAAAAACAGGTATGAAAAAAACACGTCATGCAGCATCTTCGGTGAATGTTTGGTGTTCACCTGATTTGGTGTTGCTGGATTCCACAGATCACCACCGTATCCCTATTGACTATAATGATCTGGCGGTGGTCCGGACACTTTCAAGCATAAATGCCGTTTTTTTTCCGGCCAACATCTGGCATTTATGCTGGATCATCTCTAACAGAGATGTGAATGCAGACTATGCCTCATTCACACGTCAGTGTTTTGGTGAGTGATTGTGAGCCAAAACCAGGACTGGAGCCCCCACAGATATAAGGTATAAGGGAAAGATCTGCACCTGTTCTGTGTTTAGAGCCGCACCTGGTTTTGGATCAAAATCACTAATGGAAATTAGTGACTAGAGATGAGCGAGCATGCTCGGCCATTTTTGCTCATCTCTATTAGTGACCAAACACTGATGTGTGAATGAGGTATAAGATAGTATCTATCATTTATACTTTGTCTCCCTTTATAATCCACTCCTTCTTCAAAAAACCTGAACACGTGGCAGCACCCTTGGTAATAAGTCTGGTGGAGTGAGATGCATCGTGTTTATGAAGAGGAGCAGGCATCTTAATGAATTAGGTGCATTTATTTGGAAGTCATTGTGCCAGAAAATCAAATTCAAGACAACACCCTTTACATTGGGCACTGCCAATACATTATACATGTTGATAACATAATGTATCTTGTGACAAAGTGTCTGGAGAAGTGGTGGATGGGGTGTATATTTGTTCAAGGTTCCTCACTTCAATGTTTTACTAAAAAGCAACCAGGGTATGTGAATGACAGAGATCTGTGCAGTTTTCCCTGGATAAGGCCTCTAACTGACGGATTAGGTCCAGATGCGTTCAGGGTGCGTTCAGGAAAACTCGCATCATTTTGCAAGCAAGTTCAGTCAGTTTTGTCTGTGATTGCGTTCAGTTGTTTCTGCGTGGGTGCAATGCGCATTGATGCGTTTTTCACGTGCGTGATAACAAACTGAAAGTTCACAAACAACATCTCCTAGCAACCATCAGTAAAAAACGCATTGCATCCGCACTTGCTTCAGGATGCAATGCGTTTTTCACTGAAGCCCCAATCACTTCTATGGGGCCAGGGCTTCGTGAAAAACGCAGAATATAGAACATGCTGCATTTTTCACGCAACGCAGAACTCATGTGCACAGACCTATTGAAATGAATGGGTCAGGATTCATTGCGGGTGCTATGCGTTCACGTCACCAGCGCGGAAAACTCGCTCGTGTGAAAGGGGCCTTAGAGTTTGTCGAAAACCTGTTTTCAGTGCCTGTGTTGCTGGAGTGGGGAGAGAAGGGTGGGCCCCCTCTACATCCGGGTCTTGGGCTGTCCATATTAATTATGCTGTGACTGGGCTGTCCTTATTTAAGGTCAGGAGCCCAGTCACACCTCACTCTCAGCCTGTGAGAGGACATCAAGTGGTGCAGACTTTGCTGTTACGTTTGGTCCCCGGTATTAGGCTGGCACTGGGTCAGGGAGGTTATCTTTCTGTATAGTTAGAGCTGGACAGGCAAAAGATTTTTGTTCGTTATATTTTATTTTATGTCCTGTACCACAAACTGACACTAAAACGGAGTTCAGAGGTCAGTTGAACGAAATTCCTACTGTTTGGACTAAAATTTCTATGGTGTGCCTGCTAAAGTGTGCAAGTCTACCCAGGAGACAACAACCCTGCTACCTAATCCCACACAATCTGTAGTTTGGTTTATTGGCATCTAATTCTTATGGAGAACCATCGTGAGCATGCTGAGACACAAACTGCACGTCATCTGTGCTGAACTACATATATAAAGCAGGATCATTATTCTTACCCCATGCTTGATGTTCAGGTTCAATGTATCTGTTTTGAAGGGGATGACGATATGCAATGAGGCTCTACTTTGCTGTATTCAGCACTTAAAGGGGTATTCCCACCTCACAAATGTAGTTTGTATAGTTAGATATAGCCATACCAGTATTATTACTTATAGAATGTATTTATATAAAATGTACTGTTTAGAAGATTTGCATAGGCATTGTCCCACACACATCAGTCAGGCCGTTGCCCTTGGTTACGGCCACTGTGGCCATGTAGTAGTGGTGGCCGGTTTATTCTTGTTCATACCCACTCTGAGGTAACTGCTGCATTGTGAATGCACATTGCATGAGCATGCGGACACACATCTTAGGGTACTTTCACATCTGCTACCAGTCCAAAACGCAATGGTCAGGATCTGTCCAAAACGCAGACTTTATAAACGGATGCTGCTCCATAGAGATGAATTGATCTTGGAACAGGATCTGTTTCTCTGCATGTGTCTTCGCATGCTCATGCAATGTGTGTTCACAATACAGCAGTTACCTCAGAGCGGGATTGAACAAGAGCAAGCCGGCCACCACTACTACATGGCCGAGGTGGCCGTACCTAGGGGCAACGGCCTGACTGATGTGTATGGGACAATGCCTATACAAATAGGCAAATCTTCTAAACGGTGCATTTTATATAAATACATTCTATTAGTAATATTATTGGTATGGCTATATCTAATTATACAAACTACATTTGTGAGATGGGAATACCCCTTTAAGCATTGTGTGAAACACAATTAGATCTTATTTCTAGAGCTATACTTCTATGTGGTCCTCTCAGGTTTTTGTAATCATCTATTTTCCCATAATATAAAGTTATAATAAATGTAGATTAAATTCTATACAGCAGAAAATCAATTTCACAATAACAATGGTTATCTGAAATCATATCCTGTTCAGTGGAGCACCTGAGATTTTACATGGATATCACAGTAGAATGAATCATCCCTATGCACAGAGCCAAAAAATTTACATTTGCATTGTGCTATTGACTCCCGAGGGCAGGGATGATTTTTCCTGTGAAACAATCATAATAAAACAGGAATTGCATCAGTCACTATAAATCAACATTACTCAAAAATATTTCTACATTCAGGAAGGGCACATACGCAATACCATGGGATGTCCAAGAAATCAATTACTACAGGCAAATTTGCCGTCACTCTGTACTAGGTTTAAGGATTTGCATAATCTATTTTCTTTATCAGTATATTGGTATATAGTCATTAAATACATTTTAACTATAGAAAAAGGCAGGCTACTTCCATAGTGAACATTGTGTTTATTCACACAATTTTTTTCTTAGCATTTTTCCATTGCTTCTTCTAATGGACCCCTTATATGTAAATGGGTGTAAAAATGAACCTAATCAAGTCATGATGGACAGTTTTCAAATGAATTAAACATTAATTGGTTAAAAAAAATACACAAAAAAAGTGCATACCAAAAACTGCTCCATAAATCATTGTGCAATCCACACTGATTTTGGAAGCGGATTGTCAAATTCCAACATGTGAATGAACCCTAAAACTTTTTTCCTCTAGTCATAGAACTGTGATGGCTAACCTTCGGCACTCTAGATGTGGTAAAACTACAACTCCCAAGATGCACACCTGCTTGGCTGTTCTCAGAACTCCATAGAAATGAATGAAGCATGCTGAGAGTCGTAGTTTCACCACAGCTGGAGTGCAGGAGGTTAGCCATTGTCATAGAAGGTGTCTGTGTTCTTACAGTAGACAGTTTTAGGGTTGATTTTCTTCACAGCAAAATCCATGTTACATGTTGATTTGTCATGAATTTTGCTTATGATTTGCAATTAATTTTGCCCTGCTGCCAATCACCTGATGAATGAGCAAACTCATTGATCAGGTGAAAGCATCTCTGATACAGACATCAAAATCATGCCTGATGAGCAGACAATTATCGGTAACGAACGGTGCATTCCCGATAATTGCCTGCTCCATCAGTCGCTCTAAAGACAGCACCTCATCATATTAAATTAACTCTTGGGTTTTCTCAGATTATAATTTTGATGACCTATCCTTAGAGTGCAGCACCGGAACATACAGGATAAGGGCTCGTTCACACGACGCGGATGCTGCCCGTGTGCCTTCCACAATTTACGGAACGGGCAGCCCATTATAGAAATGCCTATTCTTGTCTGCAAAACGGACAAGAATAGGACATGATCTATACTTTTTGCCAGGCCACGGGACGGAGCAACGGATGCGGACAGCACACGGAGTGCTGCCCGCATCTTTTGCGGCCCCATTGAAGTGGAACCACACCACGGCCATGTGAACGAGCCCTAAAATCTCCTGCTCCTGAACTCTAGCAGGGACAGGTTGGGTCCAAGGCTATTTTTTTTGTTTGATCTGATGTCTGGTTATCATTGGGGGGTCTGATTTTGGCATCTGAGCTGAGGTCTAATTAACATTGGGAGGTTTGACCTGAGGTCTGTTTAAAAATATTTTTTTCTTATTAAGACCTAGGTGTGTCTTATGGGCAGGTGCGTCTTATAGGGTGAAAAATACAGTAAATATATTGAGAGAGGAAGATACCACTTCTATTTTAATGGGGGGGCCAAACAGAATGATAATAATTGTTCTTATCTCAGAGTTTAAACCAATTATAATGTCTTTACCTTAGTGCCAAGGATGACATGGCTGGTGCTACTGGTACACTATTGTATCGGCAGTTGCTAACAGCTGGCCAACTAGATGGTTGAGGCACACAGCACTGTTGGATAATGGTGTTTGGGACGTTGATTGTGTGGTAGTACTATTTAGCACCAGTGAAGATGTTATGTGGCATTACACTGCATGCAGTATTAGCATTAAACGGAGTCTTTCACCTGTTTTCACCTACATAACTAAGAGCACTGTCCCACAGAAGATTGCAGACACATCCCAGACATACCTGTGTGCACTGTGTGTCTATATTACATGTCCAGGAAAAGCACTTTTATTCTGCAGGAAAACAGCTCCCAAGTGCCCAGCTCTGCTGCTGCAAGTGCCCAAAGCAAACCAGACTAAAGACGGGAGGGCTGCTTTAGTTGCTCATATCTTGGGATTGGTAGCAGCTAGAAAAATGGTTCTGACCTTCTTTGAAAGCTGACATTCCAAGCTTTCAAATGATACCAACATAGCATTATATCCAGTATATCTGTTTTTAGTTTCACTTTCAGCCGGGCACTTGGGAGCTGTTTTCCTGCAGAATAAAAGTGCTTTTCCTGGACATGTAATACAGACACAAAGTGCACACAAGTATGTCTGGGATGTGTCTGCAATCTTCTGTGGGGCACTGCTGTTATATAGGTGAAAAACAGGTGACTCCCTTTAATAATTGTACTAAGTTTATAATACTGTAGCAAAAGATAGCTGAGTGGTTAAAAAATGCTATGTACCATCATGCTGCTCTTTGTGCACAGTATGAAGGTATTGCCTATTGAACTATTTCCAAGAATATACAGATTATGGAAACAGATATGGAAAGCGAAATATTGGAACTGCAATTTTAAGTGGAACAAAGAACAAGACAAAAAACACACAACCATCAGGAAATATATATTTAGTTTTATTAATTGAAAACATATTAAATCTTTTATCGATATATAAATGATTAATATTAAAAATAAACTAAGCATATCAGATGCAGTGGTTAAGGGCTTTTCTACAGCGACGTGCACACCCTTCAGTGGTCCCCTGGCATTAACATTCAGCTAGTCATCCCTGGCTTTAATCCTTTAAATGGCACTACAGAAACAATGGAAAAAGTTGTGTGAAGCGTCCGCTTCCCAGACTGATCTCTTCTATACATTAACAAGTAACAAGACAATGTGTACAGCAAGGAAGAATATCTGTGAAACACTTGACACTTTAACAATATTGGCTTTACTTAAAATCCAACACTGCCTCTTGCAAGGGAATAGCCAAGTTTGTTGCGGTTTCCGACGAAGGACATGAATCCAACATATGTCTCAATCAGAAGTGGTTGATTTAAGATCAAGGCTCCATTTGCTCGCCCTGGAACAGGGTTAGTCCTGTGTGATTCTTGGACAGCTTTTACCAATTGATCATTAAAGAGTGAAATCTGCAGACATAGAAGCAAGACAATATTTGAAAATTACATGTTCAGAATGCTACAATTCATATGATGTCTATCTATCTATCTATCCATCCACATAGACAATGGAGGAGTTAACATTAAGTCTTATTCATACTTCTTCTCTTTGGTATATCATAAAGTTTACATGTTCCCTTTCTCTTCTGACATTGGACATGCTGATAAGGCACACACCGCCCTCTAGTGGAAATGTTAAAGTTCACATTTTTTATGTCAATCTGTTTTAAAGTCCATAACCATAAGTAAAACTAACATGAATTCATTTAAAATGCTAAAATAATGGTGATCAGTGCTGTAGTATGACCCTGAGGAGACACGATTGAAAGTATGTGCTTGTTTCTATTTGCAAATGCTCCAGAGTTCATGTTTCAGGAAAAATGTCATCCTCCTACAGAGTATAGTGGGTGAACACTCCAAACAGAGTTTTCCAGCCCACATAACTAAATTCCACACAGCACCTGTCATATGAGCAGCGTTGCTCTATACCAAATATGTGACTTCAGTGGAAGAAACTCACATAGACCTCACTTTCACCTACTCAGCAACTTAAGAGATTTACTGTTCTGGAGGACACCCCCTGATAATTCACTAGGGAGGATACTTCACTAGAGTAATTTTGATAAGTATATGTATAACATAAAATATGAGGAGTAAAATCATCTATATTGACAGAACTAATTAAAGGGAATCTGAAACCAGTTTTCTTCTGCCCTATCTGAGGACAGAATAAACTGGTGATAAAAACTATGAGGAAAACACTGGGCCACTGGCTTGAATTGATACAATTTTTTGTAAAATCCCAATATTCATGAGCTCTTGGCTGTCCTGTCCGTCTCGGGTTATTGACAACTCTCATAATACTGTATATAGGAAGAATGCTGACAACCAGCATCAGTGGAAGGGGGGGGAACTAGGAGCTCAAATATTGGGACTCCTAAGCTTGTGCAGAGTGAACTCCTGCGCCCAACTTTTGCTGAGTTGTCCAACAGGGATTTTAAGAAAACAACTGGGTGAATTCAAATAATGGAAGCAAGCGTTTTCATCAGGGTCTTTGTCACCAGTTTATGCTGTCCTCAGTGCAGGAGTGTATTATTTACTACCTTGTCATTTACGGTGTGGAGTACATTGTCATATATAATGGTAGTATTGTATACTTTGCTCTCAAACATTTACCTGGCTGAATGCAGAGAATTTTTCAGAAGTCGTGCTTAGAGGGTGATCGATGAAGGTAGTGTATGGTAGATCACCAGACAAAGGGTTCCAGCGAGACAAAAAGGAGGCCTCACGCAATTTATCCCAGTGGATACGCAGACCTTCTCCATCTCTCCTGAAAAGATGAAATAACAGGCTCTAAATACGTTATGAAATGTGTCATTATAAAACAATTCTAACACCGATACACAATGATGCGCATTGCAGGCAGTTATATCACAATAATCATTTCAAAGTCAATAGAAACAACTGCTGTGCCAATTAAAGGGAACATATTACCATGAAAATACAACGTAATATGGCAGCAGCATGTTACAAAGCAGGAGGGGCTGAGTAGATTAATATACAGTTTTGTGAGAAAAGATTCAGTATAACTTGTATTATACTGATTTATATTCCTGTTTTTCTAGGTAGTCAAAGAGGCGTTCCTATTGAAACACCTGGTGAAGCTGCACTCCCCCTGCATGCAGTGCCTGCTACAGTATCTAGGTGCGGTGTGTCCGCATGAGGGAGGTGGAACCAAAGTTCAGGATTATGTACGTCATAATGTGTGGGGGATGCCAGCTGTATCATACAGCCAACACCCGCCCACACTGACAGGGAACAGCGATCGAGCCGCCCCGTCATTTAACCCCTCAGGTGCCATGATCAGTGCTGATCGCGGCACCTGTGGATGAATTCACAGAGATACGGCTCCCTCTGCCTTTCGATCAGGGCACCTGCAGTGAAATCACGGGCTCCGATCAGTTGCCATGGCAGCCTGGAAGATGCTGTGAAGTGGAAAAAAAATGAAGTAAAATAAAAAAAAAAAAAAAACATTTCAAAAGCTTAAATCACCCCCCTTTCCCAATTTTACATATAAAAACATCTAAACAATAAAAAAATAAACCTATTAGGCATCGCCTTGTCTGAAAATGTCTGAACTATTAAAATATATAGCAAAAAAATTCTGTACAGTGAACGCCGTAACGAGAAAAACGAAAAATGTGATTCGCCATTTTTTTGTCATCTTGTCCCCCCCAAAAAAAAATTAAATAAAAAAAATAAAAATTAAATAGCGATCAAAAAGATGCACACACCACAAAAATTGTACCCAAAAAAAAAAAATATTTCTGTAAAACAGCCCCAGTTCTGTAGACCAAAATATAAAAAAGTTATGGCTGTCAGAATATGGAAATGCAAAGAAATATTGATGTTTTTGAAAGGTTTTTATTTTTTTTAAGTAGTAAAACAAAAAAACCTAAACACATTCGTATTGAGCCACAGACTAAGGACATCAGGTCATTTTTAGTGCACAGTGAATGCTGTGATGTCAAAAACCTTGGCAGAATTTTTTTTTTTGTTCATTTTTTTCCTCCTATTTTCCAATACAAGACATGGTAAATTAAATGGTGGTAAAAAAAAAAAATTAATCGTGTCCCGCAAAAAATAAGCCCTCATATAGTTATGAGGAGAAATAAAAAAAAAATTATGGTTATTGGAATGTGGGGGGGAAAAATGCAAAAATGAAAATAGGACTTGACATTAAAGGGGTTGTCTCACCTTACAAAATGGCTCCCAGAATGTCCAGCTTGTCAATAGATGCCACTTCCTCATATAGGTCCTTTAGCCAAACTTCCTCGTTTTGGCTAAATTCTTCATTATTCCACCCCTTTATTCATTGCTCGTTGTCAGAGGTTACGGCCACCGCTGCAATCTAGCTGCGGTGGCCGCGCTTGCGCACCTCCAGACATGCCTCCGTCCTCTGTGGTGGCCGGGATCGCGCATAGGCAGTCAGACACACCAGCTCCCGTCCCGGCCACCTCACATCAACGCTGATAGTCTGTGTAGAACTGCTTCTGGGCATGTGCAGTAGCCCTGAGCTTTTCTACACAGCTACTTCCCCCGCAGCTGTAAGTAGCTCACCGAGGTCCGGCACTCGCTGATGACAAGTAATAAATTTGTAGGGCTGGCGCTTTAGCCCTGGAAAGTTTATTACTCAGCAAGGCAGAAGGATCAGGGCTGCCATTATCAGGGGTCCCTCGGGAGCACTGTTATCTCTATGCAAATATAGAGATAACGGTGTGCACTTGGGACTAGCAGCAGTGGGAACGCGCAAACACAGGTTTGCCTGTGTCGTCAATCAAAATGAAATCTCCGCCTCCCCCCAGACAGCAGTTAGTTCAGGGCTGGGGAACAGCAGCAGCCCTGAACTGCTGAGTTGAGACAACCCCTTTAAGGGCTTCAAGGATCACTAAACTCTGAAAAACAAGAAAAAAACGAAACATTTTTTTCTGCAGGGATATATGGAAGCTGCTACAAAAAGCAGTTTTAGCAGATTTTCTGCAAACAGAAAGGTGCCTCCTTCCTCCCAGCCCCTACATCTTCAGCTGGGTACCAACTTTGTGAACTAACATTACAGTACATCACAGTCAAAACAGGAAGTTCAGGAAAGGGGTGTGGCTTTACTCCGACGCACTTCAGTAAGTGGACACCCAGAGCACTATGAAAGGGGGGGGGGGGGGGAACTAAAAAGCTTAGCAGCTGCTTGCAAAGTCTCCCCCTGTGTTTGGGCGAAGACACTACATAAAGTGCTACCCAGCTTTTCCAGGTGCCTGAATGTCAGGTTTGCCTATATAGGCAGGAAGGATTTCTCATTGACATTCATCAGTGCTGGAAAGCACAAGTCTTGTGAATCTGAACAAGCTGCCTGTATAATGTTACAATAACACTATGCAAGTAACCCAACTTTCCCAGGACCAGGGCCTAGCTATGGCACTATTTAGGAGTGAGGAGATGGATTTATCTTTATAGATTTCGAATTCTGCAGTCTTTATTACAGCTCCACATGGTTGTAACCCAGCCTTCCCGGGACCCTGAAAGGCATATCTTCCTAACTGTGACACTATGTAGTTGATCTCCAGCACCTCCACGTGCTACCCAGCTATCCAAAGCTGCTGACAAACAAATCTGCACAATTATGCAGTGAAGGGCAAAATCACCGTTGCATGACTAGGCAGATTAGCTAATTAGCTGTCTAGAAAAGTTGAGTGATATTCCCCCGATTAGCTGCATAAACACTACTTGGTACAACTTGTACTATGTAATATGTTCTATGTAATGCATACACTACAGCTGACACTATGGCCGACACGGTTATCACATTTATGTTATACTGTTGTTAACTAGCAGATATATTCCAAGAAAATTTCCACACTCGCTGTGTAGATAAAAATTACGTAGTCTAATCTCAGCCCGCTCCTCCTAAACGTCCTGCATCACGTGCACTAGCATCAGAAAGGGGAGAGGGAGGGGGAAGAAGACACAATGGCAGCCTGAGAGAAGAATACACTGCTTTTCTAATTTATCATTATCTGTAGTTGTGATACTGGACAAAACCGGAGCAAAAAAAAAAATATGATTATGTTTTTATTTATTTTTTATTCTGTGTTTACAGAGGATGTTGAAGATTTAGAAAAACATGGCTGCTATACCTGTTCATGGGTTGAGATTGTAGTGCAGCTCAGCTCCATTGAAGTTAATGAAGTTGAACTGAAATATCACATAAAACCTAAGAACAAACAGTTTTTTTAAATCCTTGACAATTCCTTTAAAGGGAATGTGTCACCTCAGAAAAACCCTATAAAGTACAGTAAAATATGTACAGAACACTGGCAGCGGACTCCAGATCAGTAATTTGTATGTTGTTACTCAGTCCCATTACGCACGGCAAGGGTAAAGGGGGTGCATATCAAGATTAAAATCAATGATCTGGAGTCAGCGGCCGGTGTTCTATACATGTATTATTGTACTTTATAGAGCTTGTGGGGGTGAAAGATTACCTTTAAAGGGTATCCACTACCAGACATACCCTTTAAACCCAACCAGAGTCCGTAAAGTCAAAGCAGTCAACTTATGAGTCCCCTTGGTGCTTCTAATTGGCCAAAGGGGCCCAAGTATGGTACTTTATGTATGTTTTTGTACACAATTTACTAGCCATTCTTCATAGTTTTAATCATGCATCCTGGTACAGATTTACTGATGTGTCTGCTACTAGAATCTATATGAAAAGTGGTGCGCGCTGGCACAATTTGGTGCAGCTAGGGTGAACACACTTTTTTCCTGACTTGCCCAAAAATAGGTGGGGCTAAATGCTCTATTTTGTGCCAAAATTGCGCTACAATTCTGGCGTAAAATTCTGTTTTAACATAAGCCAACCAATAGTTGCCATATTGTTAGGGGGTCATTTATCAAGCTGAAATCTGCCTAAATTTGTGACTTCTCCCCGCTCACGCCAGGTCTAAAAAAGTGGGCGGGGGAAGGGGACGGGTTGGCAGACCCATCTTATTAAACATTTTCTATGTCTGGTTTAGGTATAGAAAATAGTCTAAATGTAAGACAGCGGTGCCGTATCCACCACTAGCAATGCGGCTTTATTAACACCGGCGTCTAAAATGGCGGTCTTAATAAATGGCCCCCTTAGTGTCTATCCCTGCACCACATTTATCATCCAGCCTCACCCACTGTGATAAATCTGGTGCGGGTCTAGACAGTCTGTCTAAGTTTACGCCATCTATAAGATTAGTAAATATGGGCCACTATGTTTTGTCACCAACACCTAGTCAGCACAATTGAAGGAGAATGGCGGTACACTTCTAATAATGATATGGTTGCAACCGCCCAATGTGTTACCACAGTGAATTCTTCTAAGTTCTTCCCTTACCTAAGAGACACACTATACTATCTATCGGGATATTTACAATGCATTAGCTATAATAAAGTATATATAGCTATTGTATGAGATCCGAAACCTAATAATTTCTGCATGTAATCCTCTTTAAAAGATTAGATATCTTGCTAGAAAAAAATGATGAATTGCGATGCATGCCATTACCTCTCCATAACACAACAGTTTTATTTCAACATCGCTGTGTTTTCTTTGCATCTGGTAACAAAACCCCAGCTTAGTGAAAACGCGGTATGTGCGGTTAATGGAAACTCTTGGCAGCAGTCCACTGAAACAATACGCACAATGGGGAGTCAGCAGCTTTGTGTGCAAGTACGCTATTGTACAAATTTACTTACCGCCACACTCTTCAGTATTTGACCATCTGTCCTGAAGTACAGGCATGTGTTATGTTACAAAGCTTTCCATTACCAGTAATGTTAAAGAAATGTTTCTGGCAAGGACCATATTATCAAGCTTCATTATAAGACACTTGACAAATGGAATTTCTCCATCTTGGAATGTTATGGGGCTTGTCTCAATTTCGGATGCAGAAAGATTCATTTTCGGAAAGTTAAAACTAATATCCAGCAACACCACTGGTCATTACCCTAAAATGTATGTGATCAAATGCAAAGTGCTCTGGAAAGTCTACTTTTCTAAAACAGCAATAGTCCAGGAACATGGCAATATTTATATCAGAGATGAATTTGTCATGTAACCACTTCTGCTACGCATCATGACATTATATGTTATATCATTGCACATATGTCCAAATGAAAAACTCAGATCTGTTGAACTATCAGACTAATGCAGCCAATATAACAAAGAGGAATTGGTCATTGAACCATAATACTGTAAGAATTAGGATCAATGTTCCCCCTCAGCCTTTGTAGTTAGTAATCGGAGCAGTTAGGGACCTGGCCATTGTTCCCTGTAATACAGAACTGAACAAAATACATATTAAAGGGTTTATCAAGCAATATATAATCATGACCTATCATCATTATCTAAACGGTGGGGGTCCAAGTCCCAGCACCCCGTCAATTAGCTATTATGGAGAGCCGCTGCGCTCACCGGAGTTCTGGTGAACGCAGCTGGGTCCCAGCATCTCTTCCAAGCACAGTGCTGTACACAGTACAACGGCTATGCTTCGTATTGAAGCTCAGCCGAATTCAATAGAGCTGAGCTGCCACTAGGCCATGATGTACGGTGACCTCGTATGGCCTAGGAAGAGGCTGGCCTCTTCTGACAGATGACAACCAGGATGCCCGCTGATCTGATATTGATGACCTATCCTGGGGCTAGGTCATCAATATTTATTACTGGATAACCATGTTAATGTGAAGTACCTTAATATTTAGCTATAAATCATCCAGATATACAGAGTCACCTATCATCTAGGAGTAGGACAGTGAATTTACTGTCCGCATCCCTGGTGGTCTTCGGCAGTTAAGAGGTTAATGTCAGAATACCTGGTAGTCTAATTCAGTAATGTCAGGATCTAGGGTGGTCTAAGGTAGTGACCTTTCCTAAGCAGGGACAGCTTCTAAGTCTAGCTGACATGCAGCAAGTAAGGCTAGTTTTACATTAGCGTTGAAACTATCCAGCAGGCTGTTCTGGCAGAGGAACAGCCTACCAGAGTTCACCGTATCCAGCATAGGTGGAAGGGCCCGGAGCCTGTTTCCATCCGAATCCTGACACACATGCCGGGCCCCATTTTAATCAATGGGCTCCAGTGGGAAAAGGTAGTATACAGTTATAAAGTCCTTTGCCGAAACAGACTGCCGGATAGTTTACGCCCAATTCGGAAACCACAGATAACACACTGAGATATCAGAATGAACTGTGCAGAATAATAATCTCAAATGTACAAAAAGATTTACCTTTTGTGAATAACAGAATACCTTCGGGAACATCATTTACTAGAATGACCTATGTAAGCAATTGCATTTCCACAATACAGATGGATGCAGGCAAGGTCCCACATCTGTGTCCTACAAATTCATTTGCAGAGATGGGTTTTTAACATCCTCTTCTCTAAAGTCCGTTGACGAACTACAGGCTTAGGTAATGCTGACAGATTTGCAGGGTAAAGTCAAAATCCCCACAGCTCTGCTCAGCATCCAAATGCTTTTTATGGTTAGAGTATGCAAAGAGGTATTTCCCAAGGAAAGAGAAACATCTTTTTTTTAACAATCCTTAGGATTTACAAGGGAAAATAGCCAAGCCAAATATTCATCCTTAGACAGCTGTTTCGTGGTGCTTGCCCCTCATCTGTACAGAGTAGGGTTCTGTCTCTCTGGATGCAGTGCCTTGGATGCTGCTAGAGTGCTGAACCTCCTTAAAGAGTCCAGCCATGTATGGAGACCTACTGGAAGTACTCCATGGTAGAAAGATGGGGGGTTGTCTAATCTCGCCGTTACTAAGGCTAGTTGAGACATAGTCCTGACCACCAGCTGGCCAGGAAACAGCAAAACGCTCTAGCATTGGCCGTTTCAGTAACTCCCATTGCAGTGCATGAGAGCTACAGAAACAGCGTAGCACAGAAAGCTGAGTTTTGGAAGTATCATAGCTTGCTGTGCTACACTGTTTCCATAGCTCTCATGCACTGCAATAGGAGCTACTGAAACAGCGAGTGCCGGAGCGCTGTGCCGTTTCCCGGCCGGCTGGTGGTCGGGACTGTGCCGCATCTCACCCAGACAAACTCTTTAATGGAAATGCTCCATGGGACTCATAGGGATCCATTTCCACAGGGTGGCAATAGGGAGATGGTTCTCTTTCCTTGGGATATACTTCTTTGTATATTGTTTTCCCACAGAGCATTGTCAAGTCACCATACCATGGAGCACTTCCAGTGAGTCCCCATACAGGAGTGGTCTCTTTAAGGACAAACAGTACCCTGCCATTACTCTTAAAGGAAATGATTACAAGAATGAGACAATATTAGATTTTGGGGACTATTCTACATTGCATACACCACATACACCAAAAAAGGTTTTTTTTTCCCAGATTTATGTTATAAAACGTATTCACTGTTTAATGAAAAAGTATTCCACTCTCTGGTTTGTTTCATTTCAAGATTCTTGCTTGATGTCAGTCTATGAAGATATGTTCACATTTTTCCATCATCTAGAATGTCCTGGAGGCAGGGAGACTTGACAGTTGGGAAAATAGATGTTACTTTATTATCTCTAAATAATGGTTCATTATTTCTGTCTAATTTAGTTTACATCTAATTTTGGTGGACAGTAAAAGAGGTTATGCAGGATTTCTAATACTGATGACTGGGGGTCGAACTGCTCTGCTTCTGAAAGTGCAACAATGCCAAGTATTAGATTGGTGAGGGTCCAACTCTCAGTGCCATCACTGATCAGCTTTTTAGAGGAGTTGCAACCCTGAGGCGAGTGTTGTTTACCAGGCACAATGCCATACATTTTGTAGTGGCTGTGCATGGTACTACATATAGGTCTGTCCTATTCACTTAAAGAAGAACTCCCGACAAAAATTTTATTCCATGTCCTACTAGAAATGTACATGATATAATCTGTAGTGAATGTCATTTTCTTACCAGTGTCTGAATTTTTGACTTACATCATCCTGAAGTTTCTTATCTGTGTCATGTGACCAGCAATTAGACCCACCAACTCACACAGACTTATGTGTGGACAGGAAGTCTAATTCTCTATGTATTCCTATGAGACTGAAAGTGAGGCTCCCATAGGAATGAATAGAGCAGTTACTGGCTTTCTGTCCTGGGTCAGTTGGAGGTCAGGGAGTTGGTCACATGACCCAGCTACAATAAGAAGAGAGGTTTTTACTCACAGAAACAGTCACTGATAAGAAAATGACAATCACTACAGATTATATCATGCACCTTTCTAACAGTTCATTGAATAAAAATTTTTGCCGGAGTTCTTCTTTAAATAGAGTGGACCTGCAGTACCAAGCAAAGCCACTACAAAATGTATGGCACTGTGTCTGGTAAACAATGAACAGGTTACAGCACTCGCCTCAGGGTTGCAACTCCTCTAAAAACCTGATTAGTGAAGGCACAGAGTTGGACGCTCACCAATCTAATACTAATACCAAATTTCTTTAAAAACTTTAAGGTTGGGTTCTCATGTTATGGTTGTGTTGTGACCAAAGATTGGCATTTTTCAAATTGATTACAGAGAAAAGCAGTTTATTTGTTAATAAATGGAATGTGTCATCAGAAAATGTTAATGTTCTAATGATGTTAATTATGTTTTTATGTTAAACATATTTTTGTAGATTTTTCTTTTAAACTTTTTATGTCACTATATTTTTTTTTAAAAAAATTCCTAAATTGCTGCAATTCAGCGCACTATGCCTCCTGCTCTGTACAGATTACTTTTCAGCCTAGTTAATAGTCACATCTTATCTATTCTCCCTCCCTGCACAATGAACACTGTACAGGTCACAGAGTATGCCTAGAAAACTCTCCCATAGTCAATGAGTTTCCTCCAGTCTATTGTGTCTATGGTCCATGTGGCTGCTGTAAAGCAATCTCTAAATGCTGTTAACAATCGTTCAGGCAAGATGGCAGCCCCGATAATCATGTACAGAAAATAGAATAAAAATATTTACAATCAGAAAATATTCTTGGCTTCCACTACTTTGGTGCAGGTGCTGAAAAGTAACTGGACATGTCAAGTACATGTACAGATACAAGCAGCAGAATCCCTGGTATCTGTAATTAAGCTGGAAGCATCCACTTACTGTTCAGAGCCAGCACAGAAACCAGAAAAAGCCGTAAACATGTCACATGACCGCCACCATCTTGAATCCGATGCACACGGGTGATGCCTGGTCTCTCTTTTTACACTGCCAATACCACGGAGACAGAAGCCTTAACTGTCACACCTAGGTTGCAGGACAATTTTAATTATGCTTGCAGTGAGGAAACATAACTGTTGGCATTTTTAAAAATTTAAGTATAAATTGGCCAATCCATTCAATATAAAATTAATATGAAATGCACAGTGATATATTTTTGGGAAACCCTAGGCAGAGTTCTTTTGACAACATAAATTCAGTATTCTTTTCTTCTTCACGGAGACTCTTGTCTGCATTGCATTCTCTACTATTTACAAACTGTATAAAAAAACCTACATCATTTTATAAATAACACAAATATACAGCTGATTTTAGGTTTTTAACGCATTCTCCAGAAGCAATGAAATGAAATCATGTCCAAAAGGTAAAGAAAGAGCTAGATTTATGACAAAGGTGCTGGGTGTGTACAGAAAAGTATGCAGGCAGATAGAGACGCAGGAATAAAGTGCTGTGTGGGGATGACCAGCATCTGCAACCCTGCCCAGCTGTAAAAAAGAAGGTCTTCCAGCTCCACCTAAAGAAATGTGACTCCTTGTGTACATTAAGAAGACAAAGGAAGGAACAGAGCTGGCATCTCTGAGGGTATTAAAAGCTGTTTTGCTGACTGAATGACCTCAAAATGAAATATTTTCCATGACGAGAATAAAAGACGCTGGCATGGTGTCAGACACTAAGATTGCACAGTGTCTCGAGTCTATCCATGCCCTCAGGCTCTTACAAACCTTTAAGGCAGGTGCTCCTTTATCTACTCTTTGCTCACCTGGCTGTAAACCAGCATGCTCCCAAGACCTCACCTCTTCTCCATTAACTGTTTGTTAGCTTTGGCCAGCAAGGAAGTGAGTTATTAAGTGGAGTGAGTAGCCTGAGGCTGCAAGATCTGGCTCCAATATAAAGTCCTGGTGCCAGAAAACACTAACCCGGAGCAATAGGCTTATCTTCACTTTAATCCAGTATAGGGAAACACTTCTGATATTCGGTAATAGCTACAAGAGTCCACTTATATGCCATCCACTCACCATCATACATCTTTCCATATTATGTTCTACACAAGCCACTTGCAATGTAATTGAGATACAGAACCTGGTCTACAGATATGAGCACTCAATACACCCCCTTTTTGTCACTTCATGCACGACATGCACGACATGCACTCCCACTTTCTGGTATAATTCACCAAAATTTGGTGCATTTTTCTTAGGAAAACACTTCCATTATGTTCTTACGTTTTCATAAGCATTGACACTTGACAAAGGGGTTTTCCCAGAGTGGAAACTAATTTCCAATGAGCTGGGTAATGATAAAAAAACAAAAACAAACAAACAAACAAACAAACAAACATTCACTTGTTCAAAGCGTCCCAGATCCAAAACTGAGCTCCCATCTCTGAGGTTTCTGGTCCCCACTGGGCTGGAAGTGTGATGTCCTGTTAATGAGCACATCACCTTGGCGGGCCAATCAATGGCCTTCTTGCACAGGTCACAACTGACAACCGCTATCAGACAACCCCTTTAAATCCATTGAAAGCAGGGTACCAGTATTCAGGTACCAGATGTCATCAGAGATGGGATTTGTGCACGTCTGAAGCTGGCTTTAAATATGTATTAGCCACTTTGGACATCACAGGATTAAAAGGTAACTATTATTACTATTTAGTAAGTTAGCATACTTTGGGCACCTATATTTATACTGGCATAACAATATGGAGATATATTAATATGAAATTAAAGAAATGTGGCTTTGGAGCAATCTGCACCTGAATCCCTACCTGTTGGCAGTTCCAGATACCAGAGGCACCAGGAAACTCATAACATTACTAGAACTTGTTGATATGATCAATCTATATCACTGGTAATTAAATGGATTGTGGGAACTTAAAAAGATGGTTGGATGTGATGCAAATGGAAATTAATAAAACATAATATGTGTCAATTATCAAATCTGCACTGTTGTTTCAATTTTGGACCACCTGTAGTGGTTCTGAAACCTGCAATTCTGCCGAGGGGTTGTGAATTAGGACACTAGTGCAGATTTAATAGGAATTTTCTTTTTAAATATTCAGCACAATATGAGGAGAGATGGAATACCCCTTTAAAGGGTAACTGAGCTTCTGCTTTTGCTGGGGACAGTGTGAGCATCCATTTCAGCCTCCCCCAGTTTTCTAGTCTGCTTATATTGACTTCTAGCTGCCCCCGTGTCCTGCTCCTGGATCCAGCACTTTTCCTCATGACTGGGTGTGTGTCTGGGTATATCTGCCAGTGCTATACTAGCCTAGACGTCCTTTCTCATAGGCCAATCACCAGTGATCATAATCCTATCCTCAGCACATATGGTGTGTAAGAGACAGTTTATACGCGAAGCACACAGATCCAGGACTCAGAAAACACATTACCATTCATGTGGAGAAAATAATTGCAGGTCACAGAAGGCATATTATTGGGGGGAAATATCCAAAACAGAAGGACACAATGATTACCACAGAGACGGGTTTATGTAAACTGTAGAATCAGTCCAGTGAGGGATGCTGACTAATAAGCTAAAAGCAACACATGCAGAGGCACTTAAGCTCTTCATAAATGAATTGTATTATGACTGGTGTAAGTGATGCACTTACTATGTACTGGAGGGAACATGTGGCTGTCATACCCAGAAAACAGCAGTCTGAGATGCTGAGCATTCTGCAGTGTTCAAGCCCTGAGCCCTGGATGGAGAAGGGGCCTCTGCACTGAGCTCAGAAGCACACTGAGCAACAGAGCCAGCCAATGAAGAAAGATATACCTACTTTTTCAGTCGGATTCACCTAGTAACAATAAATGAACAGCAAAATTGCTAGAAGGGAGACCCCTAGTGGCAGAGGTTTCAGAAGTGGACAATATGAAAAATGTATTCAACGTTATTTGCATATTCATTCAGTTTCACCTAAATTGACCTTTGAGAAAAGTTGTTTGAAAAGTCGGTGCCCATTTAAGGACCGTGGCTACATTATTTCAATGTAAGCTCAGTTATAAAACAGATTTAAACAACAGGCTAGATACATGCAGCATTGTACCTGTCTGTAGCCCTGTAAAATGATGCTGTAAGACAAGGACACCCTGTTAGTACATCAGGTAAAGTACACAGTGTTTTCAGTTCAGCTCTAACTGGGCAATGGCCCAAGTGTTAATCCTGCAGATAGGCTATCACTGTCAGGATGAAGAATTCTTTTTAGGACGTACCACAGGCTTGTAACACACTACATTGCTAATCCCATAAATCAGACTTCAGGGCTTCCGCCAGTATTTTCATTACATTGACTGTAAAGTACAGAGAATGGATAAATATCTACAGGAAGGTAATCAGATTTTTCTGTGGAAATGTACGATGCTTTGTACTTTCCAGATCCACTTTATGAATGCATATGATGATTATCAGAGATGATCTGTGAAATACCTTCCGGCTGACAGCGCTCATGTTTGTTTTCTAGAGAGATAAGTATCATATGGCACAACACAGTGAATTATTATTCATAAGAGCTCTACAATGTTATAGATGACCAAAAATGTCATACGTCAATGGGAGAAAACTGATATAACACTGAAATGTATACACAGAAAATATAATTCAGTCTTTAAGATACGCCATGATCTATGGCAAGGGTCACCAACCTCTGGCACTGGATATGGTCAAGATGATGCGCCTAATTTATGACGAGGCACAGACCTCATCCTAAAATTTGTAGGCTATGCGCCAGAATGAATTCTATGGCAGCTTCGAGCCACATCCCCTTTTCAGAACTTGGCAAGGGTGGCACAAAATTTGTTGCACCGTGGTGCATGGAGAAGGAATATCTCTCTCTCACAATCCTTCCTTTATATGTGCTCTCCTTTGGCTTTTAAAAAACTGTTTAAAAAAATCTGAACTTTGAAACCCATCCCAAGGCCTAGTTCATGTCAGTGTTTGGTCAGTGATTTTCATCAGTAAACGTGAGCCAAAACCATGTGCGAGTCAAAAACCCAGAACAGGAGAAAATCTTTCCATTATAAATTGTACATGTGTGTGGAAGTTCTGCAAAGCAGCCAACACCCATGCGCAGGTAGCCTAAAGGGGTTTCTCATTATTAATAAGTCAGAGCAATTGGACCTGTATTTTCTCTTGAAGATGTTTCGCGAGTCATCCCACTGGCTTTCTCAATTAGAAATCTAAATGAGAAAGCCAGTCAGATGACTAACAAAACATCTTCAAGAGAAAATACAAGTCCAGTTGTTATGACTCATTACTACTGATATACCATGACCTGGATGAATGAGTACCTCGCAGATTTAAAGGGGTTGCTACTAGCTCAAACAAAATATATGTTTTCAATAGACAAAAAAGTATTTGTTTCGATATTGCTGTTATATACTTATGGCGCCCCCTGGTGTTCTTTTGATTCTTTCTCAGAATGTCCAACTATTATGCCCACAGGTAGTGGTCACATATGCTCAGTAGCTCAGTCCCAAAGAATATCCCTGTGGGGATCAAATGGAGATGTCTTTGTTTTGTATGCTGCATTCTGTTTTGATTGCAGCATACAGTATATCGCTAGGATATGCCCCCATTGTCTTATAGGTGCGGGTCCCACCGCTGGCTCGGCTACTTTCGCCGGCTCCATATAAATGAATGGGAGCGCACCGCGCATGCACGGCCCGGCTCCCATTCATTTCTATGAGCGGAGCGGGGACCTGCGCCTGGTGGTGGCCGGGGTCCTCCAGGCGCAGCGCTCCCCGCTCCGTTCTGGATATAGGTGCGGGTCCCAGCGGTGGGACCCGCACCTATAAGACAATGGGGGCATATCCTAGCGATATGCCCCCATTGTCTAAGATGAGAATACCCCTTTAAAGGAATATCTATATAATTACATTATTTTATGAGCAAAAAGGAAAAAAAATGTGTATGTTTGCATATTTTACACACATAATTTCCACTACACTATTGCTAAAACTAATAACTATATTTTTTTATTAATAAGAAAAGGGAGAAATGTGTGTGTGTACATAGTCTGTTATACTATACCTAATACTAGTAACTAAAGTTATAACTCTTACTTTCTTTATGTCACTTTTTATTATTTTATGTTTTATTTTATTTTTTTATGAAAAAGTGAATTAACTCCTTCCTGTCATAGTCAGAGCAGAAAGGTGTTAGCTCGGACAGAAAGTGGAGGGGGGAGGGCTGCTTTAGATGCTGATATCTCCTGAATGCTAGCATACAAGGTCTTGTTTGAAAGCTAGCATTCCAGGCCATCCTGCAGTGCTCATCATTCATTCTGCTTTTACTTTCACTTTCAGCTGTGTTCACTGCATCCCGATTTCTAACAGTGATATCTTCCCAAGTACTGAAGAAATTGCTGTTATTGACATTGTTTGAAAGCTTGGAATGCCAGCTTTCAAACAATATAAAGTCCATATCTCTAGCTGGTACCTAACCAGAAATATGAGCCGTGAAAGCTGCCTCCCTCCCCTTCAGGCTGGAGGAGAATAAGGGAGCAGCTGCAGAGCTAACAGGCTGCAGGAGAAAAGGAAAAATAGTAAAAATGTATCATTACTGTACTGATCCAGATAATAAAATTGTTATTTCACACAGTGAACACCGTAACAAAATTCCACAAAATGTAAAAAATGCTGTTCATTTCCCCCTTAACGTAAAATAACAAAAGTTATTTACTACACTATATATTCCCCAAAATGGTTCCTAAAAAACCTACAACTAATCCTGCAAAAAGAAAAAAAAAAATAGAAGAAAAAATTAAAAAGTTATCACTGCAGGAACACAAAGGGGGGGTGGGGGGAAATATTATTGGTCCTTAAAGGGTTATTCTCATTTTAGACAATGGGGGCATATCACTAGGATATGCCCCCATTGTCTTATAGGTGCGGGTCCCACCGCTGGGACCCGCACCTATATCCAGAACGGAGCCCCCGAACTGAATAAGGGCGCACTGCCGCCCTCCATTCATTTCTATGGGGCCGCCGAAAATAGCCAAGCGCTGGCTCGGCTACTTCCGTCGGCTCCATAGACATGAATGGGAGCGGTGGCCGCGCTTGCGCGCTGCGCTCCCGTCCATTTCTATGAGCGCAGCGGGGAGCTGCGCCTGGTGGTGGCCAGACCCCCGGAAACCCGGGGTCCTATAGGCGCAGTGCTCCCCACTCCGTTCTGGATATAGGTGCGGGTCCCAGCGGTGGGACCCGCACCTATAAGACAATGGGGGCATATCCTAGCGATATGCCCCCATTGTCTAAGATGAGAAAGGGGTTAAAATGCAATAGTGTCCCCTGAGTTGTGTGCCAACAAGATTTGCAGCAGACACACAAATGTGACATTTTTGGGAGGGTTTTTCCAATTTTAATGACGAGACGAGCAGTCAGGTGAATACTTTGGTAACTATGCCTGCCGGGTGCAGGGAAATGCCGCGGACACGAACTGCTGTGGTCACAACAGAAAAAAAAAAAGAATGTGTATTCCATACACAAACGCAGGGTAATGCTGCAGATAGTAAAGTGCAAAAAAACCCAAAATATAAATGCAGTATATCAGATATACAGATCTGGTATTAATCAAAGACAGTGAAGAAATCTCAGAATCTCATTGTAAAGAGTCAATAAGTACAAAAAAATAGTATTAAACAGTCAAGAAACACAAAATGAAACTGACACACAAGACAAAAACACAGGAGGGAAGAGAGCAGGGGGATTAAAGGGGTTTTATAGCTACACAAAAATTAATAAATAATGCATTAAGGTTGAATGCTGGTGTTAAGTCAGATTATGATGTTCTGAGTGCATTTTGACTCCTCCAGGGTAATTGTGATATTTGACCCGCATCCTGTGGCAGTGTCTGTAGCATCAGGTCCCTTTCATTCCCCTCCCAGCTTGAATATCACAGATCCAAGCCTTCTTGAAGCACTGCTTGGACAGTCCTGCCTTAAGACACAGCTTCATTGCTGACATCACATCTACAGGACAGGGTCCAGGAGAATGAGGAGAAACACCACCCTCAGATGCAAGGTCAATGTTGTGTCGTCAAGGCACAGCTTAATTAAACCTTGCCATGTCTCTGATGTCGACATGATGCCATTGGGATAGGGAGCCAACACAGCAGTAAATGTCACATGACCATAATAGAGTGCAGGAAGACGGGGCATTACAGGTAAACGGTCACTATTAGTAAGGCTTCAGTCACACGACCGTATGTGTTTTGCGGTCCACAAATTGCGGATCCGCAAAAAAAACGGATGATGTTCCGTATGGCATCCGTGTTTCCGTTTTTTTTGCGGATCCATTGTAACAATGCCTATCCTTGTCAGCAAAACGGACAAGAATAGGACATGTTCTATCTTTTTTGCGGAACAGAAATACGGACATACGGAAACGTAATACACACGGAGTACCTTCCGTTTTTTTTGCGGACCCATTGAAATGAATGGTTCCACATACGGTCCACAAAAAAAAAAAAACGGAACGGACACGGAAACAAAATACGGTCGTGTGAATGAAGCCTTAGTGATACGGTATGTTGATTCCTGTGAATTGATGATCAAAATTACAAAACCAGAATACGCTTTAAGACGGCAGAGTACAACAGAAAGCACTTAGGTATGCATTCTACAATGTCTGACATTGGTTAGTCACAATATAATCATCCCAGGGGATCCATATGAGGCACAAACAATCCATCTAGTTAGAGATGGAGGCCATCAGGTATGCCTTATGAAGGATGTCTATGATTCTGGGATACAGCTCACTCAGAGGAAGCTTTTCTATTCCAGTGATATGCTATCAGACATTTAGCCGCAGTCACCACATGAAATACTTTGGCATTTTTAAGATCTTCTCTTGCCGTCAGTGAAAGGAAACATGTTTATATCAAAGGCTGAAAATGTATGTTCATGTACTCCTGTTCATAGCTTTGTGATGACGGCTGACAACGACTGCAGCTTCACAGGCAAGAGACAAGAACAGCTCTGGAACACAACAGGCGGCTGTAACAAGGCAATGGCGGTGCACGTGGCATGGAAGATTCATGGGTACATGGACAGGTCTGCACTCAGAACATCTGACTCAAATAATGCACTAAGGTTGAATGCTGGTGTTATTTATTTTTGGCGTAGCTGGAAAACCCCTTTAGGTTCTGCTCTGTCAGGACTCTGTCGACGGCGAAATAGAACAGTCAGTTGCGCTAATCTTCCTTTAAAAAAAAAAAAAGGAAATCCGGCAGAAAAGAAACTTGATCGCTCCAATTTGTTGTTAGGATTCATCAGATCCATCATAACAGTCACGGCTCAATTCATTTTTATTTGGACAGGACTATGCTTTATGACTATTTAGTATCAATCCAACAATATTACACCCTTTATATAATTTGTTTTACTTTTTCAGATAACCATGTCATTTACAGCAGGCTTCACGCTATCCCACATAAAACAAATTGGGAGTAATGGAACTAATATTGGAATGGCTGCTTTACATCGTACCTAACGTCCAATCAGTGCTATTAGTGGGTAAAACCCGTATTTGCTTGGATAATGACAGATGTTAAAGAGAAATGCAGGCTCTTGGATTTAGCTGGGTTGTGTAAATACTGTAGCTTCCATTATTATTATTTTTTCAGTTTAGTTAAGTATTATAATAAAAACCCACAAAATTCCAAAGAAAAGGTGTCATAGCTGGACCAGTCCTGACACGCTGTTCTCACGGCACACGGCCTTTCTTCAGTATGCATCTCTTTTCTTAGTTGGAGAATGGTCATTAGCTAACATGACATTTCCTTTACTTGTCAGCAACTGGAAAACCAATACAGGCCCACAGAATGTTTCAGCTGAATAGACTGCATACATGGCTCCTATTTGTCTTTCACTCCTCAGGGAGACTAACCTGTGTATTGTACCTACATCCTGAACGTCATGGATGCATGACTGTACATAACCCAGTCTACTTTATTATCAGCAGAGCTTTTTATTTCAGGACTTTTCCATACCACTAAAGGTTTTCTATTAGGCACTTTTCACATGGTCTCTGTAGTGTTCATCCGACCAGAATTATGGCATAAAATGCGGCAAAAAGAATGGCGTTTTGATTTGCGCCAAATATATCAACTGTCTTCTCGAGAATTTTCATAAAGAATGCATCGTTCCAGAAATGAGTATTAAATATCAAAGTGGGAGGTGCTATCAAATTGGCGCATATTACGCCTCATTTATCATCCTCTTATCGGCAGAAATGGCTCCAAATGTTGAGGACAATTAAGCCAGTTTATGTGGCGGTGTTTTGTGTAAATACATTTATGGCAGAAAAATGGGAACAAGTGAGAGGTAAGTATTAAAACAGGACGCGTTTATTTTTATCTCTTAATAATATAAAAATGAGTTTCTGTCTGTCTGTCTGTTCTTTATGCGCGACCAAACTACTGGACTGATTTTCACCAAATTCGGCACACAGGTACATCAGGTGTCCGGGAAGGTTTTAGACCAGGTCTCATCTCTCTAGGACATACCGTTCCTGAGATATTCCCAAAATATGATCTCCATTAGCCCATATTAGCCTGGGAGCTTTGGTTTTAAACTCCAACTGCCATTCTCTGCAAAGGCAAACACAGGGAGGGCAGGTTTCCATAACAACCAGGTAATTATCAGCAGCTGAGGATCTCATCCATTTCTATTCACTGACACTGTTAAAGGTATTCCGGTTACCATAAATATAACTTATGTTTTTTTCTATTACTACAGTTCAGTAGTAATAAAAGATGTTTTCCTCCACTGCTGCCTATTGCGTGGGCTCATAAATAAGCATGGTATTGACCTTTAATTCAGGCCACCCTAAAGAAGTACTTAAAACCCCCGCCCCAGGTCTCACTAAGCCACACCCCCAACTCTGTCAGGCCACACCCCCTTTCACTCCGCAGCCAACAGAGATTGAAAAAATAAAGGTAAAAATCAACTTCTGTCAGCTGCAGGGATGGGTGGGAGGTTGACTTTCTTTCTGCAACGACACACACAAACATTAAATAAAATAGATTAAATCCACCCATGCGAAGCGTCTTGCTAATCCACGCCCCCGACTCTGTCAGGTCACGCCCCCTCCCACTCCGCAGCCAATGGGAATTGAAAAAATGAAGGTAAAAATAAACTTCTGTTTGCTGCAGGGGTGGGAGGGTGAATTTCTCTCTGCAACGACACACAAAAATTTTAGATGAAATAGACTAATTATAGACTACAACCGTTCTAAGCCTTTTGCTAAGCCACGCCCCATCTGTCAGGCCACGCCCCCTCTCACTCCGCAGCCATTCTGCAACGACACACAGAAACATTAAGTGAAATAGATTAAATGCACCTATGCGAAGCGCTTTGCTAAGCCACGCCCCGACTCTGTAAGGCCACGCCCCCTCCCACTCCGCAGCCAACAGGGATTGAAAAAATAAAGGTAAAAATCAACTTCTGTCAGCTGCAGGGATGGGTGGGAGGTTGACTTTCTTTCTGCAACGACACACAGAAACATTAACCCTTTCGCGCCCGGAGGTTTTTTCGGTTATGCATTTTCGTTTTGCGCTCCCTGCCTTCAAACAGCCATAACTGTGCGTGATGTGAACGCATAGCACCCGTACTGAATCCTGACCCATTCATTTCAATGAGTCTGTGTACATGAGCATTTTTTTTCACGCATCAGTTCTGCGTTGCGTGAAAATCGCAGCATGTTCTATATTCTGTGTTTTTCACGCAGCCCAGGCCCCAGTGAAGTGAATGTGGCTTCAGTGAAAAACGCATTGCATCCTGAAGCAAGTGCGGATGCAGTGCGTTTTTCACTGCTGGTTGCTAAGAGATGTTGTTTGTAAACATTCAGTTTAAAATCACACGCGTGAAAAACACATCAAAACGCATGGCACCCGCGCAGAAAAAAACGGAACAACTGAACACAATCGCAGACAAAACTCACTGAAATTGCTTGCAAAATGGTGCGAGTTTCCCTGAACGCACCCTGACCTAATCCGTGATGCTCGTGTGAAAGGGGCCGAAGCGTATTATATTCTCATTTATTACTACCCATTCATTCTGTAACATTTTCATATACAATGTTGAAAGCAGTAGGACTTATGATGCCATATGTAAAGATGCAATGCTTCTTGTGGAGAATACATTGTACATATGTCACCTGAGGGGTCCTGTACAGCACCATACTAAGTTCTACAGGCTCCATGCACACCCTTAAAGGGTTTGTCCAGTTTTTTACATTTTTTTTCCCCACAAGCCAAACTCGTACCTCATGTGTCTGCCTTTGCTCTGTTTGGGCTCCATGGCTACCCTGCTCTTTTCACTGGACTTCTGCTCCCGATCTATCAACAACAGCATGGATGGACACTTGTGTAGCTGCAGCCAGTGAATGGCCTCCACAATAATGTGTCCCAAAGTGGCATTGCACTGCTGGGTCACGTCATCGCTGAGGCCACTCTGTAGCTGCAGTGGTGCACGTAACACTGTTTGTGTGGAAGTTGATAAATGGGGACCAAAAGTCCAGTGCAGACAGACTGGGAGCCACGGAGTCAGAAAAGAGCAGGGGAGTACAGATTTCTTACCGAAATTGAAAAAAAAAAAGTGGACACCCCCTTTAATTTGTTTGGCTTAGTTCTCATTCAAACGTTGAACAACAACTACGTGTAAATTATAGCTGACATGATTAAAGAAAAGAACCAGTGCAAATAAAAAATGTACATGGTAACAAAATGAAACACAACAATATGAACAGTATCTATGGGAAACTCCCCATTTCCTGCCCCCTAGTATGTCTATGGCAGAGTAACTGGCCCTCCCAATGAAGTGATGATTCAGCATATTAGAAGAATTCTTCTTCAGGTATATGCATGCTCAGCATAGCGGCAGAGCTTTAATAAGCAGACACATTCAGGGTGATGGAACAACCAGTCACGCTAAACACATTTCCAGGCCTCTACTATTTCATCTAATCGTCTGCCAAACCACTACAGCCGTGCTAAACCCTTCTGACACCGCAGTACAGACTGACATAGCAATTTCTCTGCACATTTCCACTCCTGCCATGAAACTGCTACAAGATTTCTATATGGCACTATATATATATATGTCATAGGCTTCAGTCATTCTGCGTTTTAGAAATATCTAATAAATGATTTCTATTGTTATATTATTCCTTCTGCAAATAGACTATCATTGTAACTTTAACTGAGGGAGATTATGACTGCTCAACATTACTAAGGTTCAAATGCTGGTCAAAGTAAGTTGTTGGTATTTGTGATGCTCTACAAGGAATGTAATGGAATGGCCAACAATCCGGTATATGATGAGCCCTGTCAGCAGACCACACTGAGCTGTAGTGCTCATACCACGCCCTGGAGAAACATGGGGCATTCTTGGAGCTGTGCCATCAAGGCATGGTCATTAGGGACTGCGAGGAATTTGTTGCTTGAAATCCCAATAGTGGCATCTGGAACCTGATCCCATGTGGACGGCTTTAACTCATATCCCTCTTAGCGACCATGCAATACAAACAGTATATTTAATATTTGTTAGGGGAACAGGAACAAGCAAGCTTAGAGATCTGACGTCCACTCTTAAAAAACTCATGGACATGGCAAATATTGGAACTATGACCAACATTTGTCACATGGGGCTACTTTAGTCCATTTCTAAGTTTAAAGGGATCGTCCAAGTTATTGCTAAATGGTGAAGAAGGGGTAAAAGTGTTAAAACAAGTGATACCAGTTCAAAACCCCCTCCACTCCAGCGCTACCACTCTAGTCCTTCCTTCCACTGCAGCCATGACATCATCTTTTGATTTTATTATGTTGCACAACATAAATTGTGAAAATAATGATTCACATGTCAGAGATCTGCCAGATTAGGTTGCACACGGACTCCCGGGCTTTCTCACAGTCACAGGAGCATGCAGAGGAAGAGAGTCATAGAAGGCTTATAGGGCTGTGTCGGAAAAACAAAGGCCCGGGAGGACCAAAACGTCTTTGTTTTCAAGTCACTGTGCAGCGTAGCCTGTCAAATCCCTAACACGTGAGTATTTTCAAAGCTTATGTTGAGCAATCCAATAAAAATCTATTGAGAATCTATTTGGAGAGTGCTGTAATTTAGATTTGTATGAATTTTGGGCATTAGCCTCAACCCGGAAACATCTCCATCCATCACCTGAACAGCAAGCCATACAATTGGAATCTGATATTAATACTCTACCCTAGGGTTTGGTCATCAATAGCGAAATCCTGGAAAAACCCTTTTATACCTTTACAAATAATTTGCTTTACACCCATTCAGTTAAATTGTTGCTCTGCTATACAGCAATTTTTGGACATGTGACATGTGGTGTCGCGGCCTAACAGGGAATGGCTACAATGACACCACTTTGCATGAGTGTGGGCTTATGATTATGTTTGTTAACAACCCAGATCTTAAATGTTATCCTTTTGCTTCATCCTTTGGTCATGGTCCACTCTACTTTCTTCTATTCTTCCTCTCTCTTAGTTATTTGTTAATTTTGCTTGCTCTTAATATAAGAAACCTAATTAAGGTTTCACTATTTTACCTATATTTTTGTTGCATTATTCCCATAAACCACTGTGGCCAGATTCAGCTGAAAGTCAACTAGCTATAGTAAAATATAACAATGGCTACATAAATAATGTTTTTGAAGTGGAGTGGTTTTATCAAGACATAGAATGTTATGGTTTGCTTTTTTTCTGCCATTTTTCTGCATAAAACTTTTTAAAAAATAATTTTTTACACATATTTTAAAACAGAACAAAAACCTTGTGAGGAGACCCCCAAAAACTGTTTCTATGTAAAAGAGGATTTGTCACCTCACCTATTTTAGTAAATATTTGAATTCCCTATGTAATAACAATTCTGCCACATCTATTCCTATGACTCTGTGCTGTGCCATTCCTCTATTATACTTGGTAGAATTTTATGGATAAAGAAAATGATAGGTGTTACCAGAATTGGGGGGGGGGTGTTCCCTAAACAGACTGACACTGACACCCTGACCCCTCCAACTGGTAACAACCATCTATACCTTCTAGCACAGTGATTTTCAACCAGTGTGCCTCCAGCTGTTGCAAAACTACAACTCCCATCATGCCCAGGCAGCCTACACTATCAGCCTACAGAAGGGCATGATGGGAGTTGTAGTTTTGCAACAGCTGGAGGCACACTGGTTGAAAATCACTGTTCTAGCAGATATAATAGAAGAGTGACCCAACATACAGTCACAAGAATAAATTCTCTAGAGTTGTCATTTTATGTGGAATACAACAGTTTACTAAAACAGACGAGTCAGGAGTGGTGACAGGTCCTCTAAGTTTTATTGCTAAAGATGGTAAATGAAGAACGGGTATAATTTACACATTTGAATAATCAAAAAGTAGTTTGTGTATTCTTTAATTTTCATTTCTGAATATTATGCAAAACGTATATGGAGAACTGAATTTGATAAGCTTTATTTATAGTGATAAGAAAGAAACAAATTAGTATAATTATCCTTAAACTGTTCCTCATACACACAGTGATTTCATTCCTCTGAAGTGATTTGCTCATATATGCTACTGTAAGATGAAGGAATGGATTAACGCAACATTTGTCAATGGCCAGATCCATGGAACATGTACAGTACACATTCCTTTTGGCTTGAGATATCCGGAGATGAGTAGCACAAGAAGACCAGCTTAGAAAAAAAAAAACATTAAAAAACATCTAAGTTGGTCATCTTGTGTCACTTCTCTCAGGAGTCAAGAGGAAAGATACAGAAGGACATATCTGTGGGTCCTTGAACATTCTGAAAACTTAAAGTGTACCTAAACCTTCACTCACTTGAAAAAACCTGTTGTAAATGTAATGGAAATAATTTTTGTAATGTACCTTAACTTTTTTTTTTTTTACTTTTCCCATCAAAATAAGCGCCTGGAGTTCAGGTTCCTTTTGTGCTTCAGAATCCATACTCTGCTGTGTATAGCAGTATGGATTCCCCTCTGGCCATACTGAACACTATCACTCCTCCTGCCTGTACCAGCGCTGCTTGTCTGAAGATTGGCTGACATAAATGACTGGAAGTGTTTTTAGACAAAACACCTAACATCCGCGGCGTAACTACCATAGTGGCAGACCATGCGACTGCTATGGGGGCCCAGTCTTAGTTTGGATTATCTCCTCTTCTACTGGAAGTGAAAACTTGGTCAGGACTCTACCCTCTAAAAGAACAACTTTTGGCAAATGAAGCAGTGGAAAAATAGCCCAAGGATCATTGAAAAGGGTTTAGGTGGAAACCCTTCTGTCCTGTGTGGGGGGCCTTGTTTGACCCTTGCTATGCGTCCCTTACGTCTCTATGTACGCCACTGCCTAACATGTATTTTAGTCTGTGACTGGAACGTCTAGAGGTGTTTGACACGTCACTCCATCAACTACCTAGTAGAATGCCGAACGTCAACTTGGATTTCTCCTTAGCACTGCATCCTCAGTCCAGTTGGCAGGTGAAATGCAAACAGTTACCAGGTATTAGAGAATTATCTGGACTATTTTATTTTTTTCTGCCATGATGAATGGGTATCTGTGACTTGAACCTCTGGACATGTTTGACCCATTACCAGCTCCCTGGTAAAAATCCATAGCATTTGAGGCTTTAGCAAAGCGAGCGCAAGCAGAGCAGTGATGTGATATGAAAGCGGTCCAATCGCAGCAGAGAGCGTCATAACCAGGGAGAAGGTGAGCCCCCTGAGAAAAGCTGGCATCCCCTCCTCCCTGTACCAATGTTATTTATTAGCATACAGGGCATAAAACCAGAACAGGGGCACAGCAGGGCAAAAAAGCCCATACCACTGGAGTGGTATGGAGTGACCAGAACAGCCACTTATGACTCCCTTTATAATTATAATCTCCCACACCTATTCTCAGAAGTTAAGAGGCTGATGGATAGATGGACGCCATTACCTCTCTCCTTATTTGGTTGTATATTGGCTGTCATAATGACTATTATCCAAATTGTATTTTTTTTTTTAGACACCTCCTGTTCTGTCGCCCCCCTCTCCCCAGGAAGTCCTGAAACTCTGTCAGACCAATATCTTTAGAGATAAGAGTCTGCTGGCCTCGAAAGCTGATGGAGGATTGGCAGTCCTAGCTGTGGTTAAATACTCATCTTGGCCGGATGCCAGCATGGTTTTCTCTATTGGGATATACCCAAGTGGATTGAAATAGAAAAATTATGGATTGCACCTGTGCATCCTAACTCCTTACTGTAGAGGACAAAGCACCCACTGAGGAGGAGTCTACTTCTGGGATCCATGGCATCTATTTTTTGGCGGAACAGACTTGTGGACTTACGGATACAGACTAATTTCCGTTTTTTCGGCAGCTCCATTGAAATGGATAGTTCCGCATATGGGCCAGAAAAAAACAGACACGGACACAAAATACCCATGGTCCTTAGGCTGACAATGCATTGAGAAAGGCTTCAGACTCTTTCACTTTTTCACAGTTTTATGTTGCGGACTAAAATTAAAAAAAATCAAGTTTTCCCCCATCAATCTGCGACCAATAACCCATAATGAGAAAGCAAACAAAGAATTTTAGCTGTTTTTGCAAACTTATTAAAAAGGAAAAACCAAACTTCGCAAGTATTCAGACCCTTTAAGGACACTTGAAAAAAAAATTTCTGCTGCACTGAAAGTTTCCAAGAGCACAGTGGCCTTCATATTTCTTAAATGAAAGACATTTAGAACAACCAGGACTCTTTCTAAAAGGTGCCTACCAACCAAACTTAGTAATTGGGGTGACAGGCCTTGGTAAGTGGTGAGTGCTGACCAAGAACCCAAAGTCCACTATGGATGTGCTCCAAAGATCCTGCATGCAGATGGAAGAAACTTCCTGAAGCTCAACCACCACTGCAGCACTCCAAAATTCTGGGCTTTATGGCAGAGTGGCCAGAGAGAAGACTCTTCTCTAAGACTGAACCTTTTGGCCTCAATTCTCAGTGTCATGTCTGGAGGAAACCAGACACTGCTCATCACCTGCCGAATCCCATCCCTACAGTTATGAATGGTGGTGGCAGAATCATGCTGTGGGGGTGCTTTTCAGCAACTGGGACAGGGAGACTAGTCAAGGTTGAAGGAAAGGTTCACCTTCCAATGAGACAACGACCCCAAGCACACAGCCAAGACTACACACAAGAATTGTTTAGGGACATCTCTGTGAACATCCTTGAGTAGCACAGCCAGAGCCCTGACTTAAACCCAATCAAACATCTCTGGACAGAACTGAAAATGGCTGTCCATTGACAATCCCCATCTAACCTGACAGAGTTGAGAGGATCTGTAGAGAAGAAACCCCAAATCCAGATGGGCAAGAAGAATGCAGGCTGTAGTAGTTGACAATGGTCCTTCAACTAAACACTGAGTAAAGGGCCTGATGTCTGATGTCAATGCAATATTTTATATATATATTTTTTTTTCAATAAATAAGCAAAGAATTCTAACATTCTGTTTTCACAATCTCATTATGGGGCATTGAATGCAGAATGATGGGGAAATAGTTTTTTTTATTTTTTATTTTTATTAGCATTGCAATATAATAAACTGTAGAAAAGTAAAAGGGCCTAAAGACTTTCTGAATGTATTGTATGTGGGAACGTGAGGGACATTCGCCTTGATGTTCTTCAGGATGAACGTGACAGCCAGACAGTGGGAATAGCATTGAGAACCTCAACAAACGGCTTGCCTGGTGTCCCATTCAATGACAGGAGCAATATTGGACTGATGGAATTAGGAAAAACATAAAAGGAGATCTCAGTAAGCAGAACCACCACCTGCAGATCCATAGGCATAGTAGAGTACAGGATAGGTTCAGGAAGAGATACTCCATTAACTGAGGCCTCAGCCAAGGACTTCTCCAGCCAGTGTATTTGCAGTATGAGGTCAATAAGGACTGATGCTGGAAGTTGCCAGCAAAATAAGAGTTGAGGAAGGCCTGTTCGGAGAAACAGATGTTATGGCAGGATAAAACTACTGGCAAAGTCAGTTTTGGAGAGTTATCATGTTCATCTAAGGTCATCTCTTCTACCAACTCTAGGTGCTGTAATTTCCTGTCCCGAGAGGGCAATTCCTCTCATAATGAGGCACAATTTTTTTTCCGTCTGTGCCGACACTCCTCCTCAGACACCTTGACTAATTCTACTTGAACGTGTGCCTCTTGAGAGGCGGATAAGGAGGGAAGCAAGGGCTTCTGGAGCTAATGCATCAAGTGGTGAGTTCTATTCTCACAATTAGATTCTCTGAGGTTTTCTATAAGGCAAGGATCAATGTAAGATGCCAGAGTGATTACATTGTCCAGAGTGGTTCTCTTTCCCTGCAAGCTTTTCTTTGATTCGACATGCCAGACTCTCCCAGATGGCTGCTACTAGGGCTTCATTATTCCAGGACAATTTAAAAGACAGGGTGCCGAGCTGGATGACACACTGGCCCGCAGTCAAGTTTCCCTGTTAGAGATGCAGCAAGGATGATGCAGCTAAACAGTTTGACCAGGATCCTCAAAGACTGGAAGGTAGTCAGGAATTTGTGCAGGTTAGTCGTCACAGAATCTCCAGATTGTCAGAGAGGTTTGGTCCAAGCAAATGCTTCACCAGATAGACGGGATACAATGAAGGACACATTGGCAAGTTTGTAGGTAACCGGTGAGCTTGGAGTTCAAAGTGTATGGTACTCTGATTAAGAAAGCCTTGGCAAGTCTTGGGGTCTCCTTCATAACGTGACAGCAATGGCAGGTGCATTCCGGTACCACTGAAATGAGATGCAGAAGTACAGGAGCTGAAGCTTGAGGAGACTGAGCTGGAACTGAGACAGACATGCAGTCCTGAATTCTAGCGATGGTGTTCATATATTGGAGCAACTGTTCCTGGAGATGCTGCTTAGTCATCTGCTTTAACAGTTCCTGCAAACCCAGCTTGGGGATGCCAGCAGCTTCCCTAGCCAAACTGTAACACCTCAGGTGTGGACCAATTGTGCAATTGAATGGATTTGGTTTGGGGCTACTCCTGAAGGCCCTGGTTTTCACTTTTTCACCTCTGTCCAGGTATATGGACATCCCTACAAGGGCCACAATGCTACCACCTCTAGGAGTAGTCTCCTTTCAGAGGTTGCTGGCCCAGGCAGGTCAAGAGACACAAGAGTGTGGCTGTAAGGGTACAGGCAACACATAGTGAGAGTAAACACAGTGATCAGGCAGAGGTTAGGACAGGCTGCACATGGTCAATATGGTAAACAAGCAGAGGTCAGAACAATACAGTAGCGCACCTTTGCAGGACTAGACAAGCTTCCCATGGGAGAAGGCATCCTTTATACACCAGGGAATGCTAACATCGGCTAGTGACAGATTAGCCCTTGACTACTTGCCTTTTAAAAGCTGGGAAGAGTTTGCGCACCCTAAAGGTGAAAGCACCAGGAATCAGGTGGGGTAAGTAAAATATTTATAATATATGTGGAAAATGCATTTTGTAATTTTACTGTATTCACTATAAATGGTAAACTATTTTTTGGTCAGAATTTATCGTTAGTTACCTATTAATAATACATAGATGTGAACAGTACACACAGTATTATTATTTGGATTCATCAGCATTAATGCAAATGTACACCATTATGTACAAAGATTGCAGAACTGTCTCTGATGACATGTAGCAGCCCAGCGGCAAAGTACGTTGATGCCAACCATATGACCACAAGATAATATTTTTGTTAGAAAGCATAATGTAGCCAGTATAGTTCACACACAAAAAAGTTATTGTCATAGTTAGTGGTGTTATTGGAAGACAATTAAAGGGCAAATTGCAAAAACAAATACTCTTTGGTAAATGATCTTAACACAACAAAAAGCAAATACACAATGGAAAATAAATATAGAAGGATATTGCAAAATAATATGAAAAGGGAAAGAAAAACAGTTTACACCCATAACAGTGAAGGGAGCTAGGGGAATATTAGCAGAACATTTGGTGAGGCTATCTAAACCATACCACAAGTGTGTCATGCTTGTCACCAGCATTGTCCCCATGCTGTGGGTGGTTAACCACAATAAAATCATGAAAAGCCACAAACTAGAAGCTTAACTTGTTCTGTCACACAGTGGACCGAGTAATGATGTACAGTGTCGGACTTGGGAGCCAGTAACATTCATATCTTTAAATACATAATACAGTTAGTTTAGGGTCAGAAAGAAACAGATTTAGAGGAGATATGAGATAGTTTGCTAGGGATAGAACATGATCAGTGCAGTATGTCTGTCGCTGAACCATTTCCACAGCAATAACTAATGCTATAGTACTGTAGTAGTACTTTTATTAATGCATATCAGCCCAAACAACATCACATAATTCATAATCCATGATCACAGACAGAAATCTAAAATAGTCTACCAATTTGTCTATCTTGTTCCATGCAGTGCTGTTGCCGCTACTACTACCCCTACATAGCTGCACATCATCTGCCTTATCCATCATGTTCCAAACTGTGCCACTGTAGCTGCTACTACTACTCCTACACAGCTACAAATCCCTTGCCCATTACCCTCTTGCATGTTAAACACTGGCAGGTATCTTCCCCAAAGGGGATAACTTTGGGCAGTTTTTTTAAATTTTCAAAAGCATAACAAATACAATACTGCGTTGTGTTTTCAAACAGTCTGTTGGTTACCACCGGCAAACATCCAGTTACCCACAGCTATATATGTTGCTGTCACAAACATTAGTATTGTTGTCTTGTTGTTAAAGAGCTTAAAAGGGGTTGGATACAGTCCTAGAGTATCATACACAATTTCAGGGCAATCTGAGCACTTTCGATTTGGGTCAAATTTATTTGTACATGAATCGAACCTGACAACCAATTTATTTGAATCAGGCCCCAAACACATTAAAATTTCCTCATACCTAGTAATTACTTTGCTCAGTGAATAGTATAGTCTACAGTCAGTAACTGGTGGCACAGTGGTCCAGAACCTAGGAGAAAAAGGCATTATGCTCAATCCCCCCCATCCCCTGGCATTCTAGAATTCTGCTATCATCTGGAAAGAAATGCTGCTGGGAACGCTACAAGGGAAACATGTTGGCCAAATTAATTGCCATCCATGTAACTCAGTACATGTTTTGTGCAAAATTACCGTAGTCCAAATAACTTTATCTTTTGTTTTTATTCCTCCTAGATCGTAGGCAGGGTCCTAGCTATCACACTAGATGTGATACACCTGTAGTGTGTATCTTAATTCAACCAGTATATCAATTTATGCTGTGGATCCCCATTTTGGATATCACCCTTACCAATGCAGGGTGGAAACTACAGTAAAATCTGTGACAAATCCACATGCATCTCATGCAGGGTTACACTGGCGGCCCGTGCATGCTTCACTGACCCTTCTTCTGTCTTCCCAATGGTTCGGACCCACTGCTTCCCTGCGAGGGGTCCAGGCTCTGGTGTCACTGCCATTTCTCCCTCCTGCTGTCCATAGCCTGCTTCCTGCTAGCAGGCCTCTTCCCTTTGCCCCTAGGGTGGACACGTGCACTCCCACTAAAAATGTCCAGTGGCTGGCCATCTTTGGGTACTTTAGGCACCTTCCCATAGCGTAATAGGTTATCTAGCTTGCTAGTTCCTGCAAAGGTGTGCTGTATCTGTTTATTTGCCTGTGTACTGACTTCTGCCTGATTCCTGGATTATGACCCTCCACTGCTTTTCCTGACCTGTGCCTGACATCCGTATTGATGACCCTCCAATGCCTTCCTTGACCACAGGCCATACCGTATCGCCTGTACTCTTCTTGCCCTGACCTCAGCCTATAACTGACTATGGTTTTGTCTGACCCCACAGAACCATACTATTCCAGCAGGTAGCAGCCTGGTGGCTCGCCTGCAGTGGAGTCCAGATCCTTGTATAAGGGTTAAAGGGTAAATAGAAGGGCACTGCCAGGATAACACCATTTGCTTTAGCCCAAAGCCAAATTTGTTGGTTGGCTCAGTGGTTCCACACTCACTGGTGTAACATGCATATTTTACATGGATATCACCATGATATGATCATTAGGGGGTCTCACCTCTGGGACCCCCATAGTTCTGACAATGATGGGGAAGCAGTTCTGGGTTGGTGCTGCCATGCACTGTGCTGTGAAGTGAATGGGGCCACGTTGCAGTTGCCTGCAAAGCCAGGTGGTCAAAAGCACGACAGTGAAAGTTGAACTTAAGCAGGGATTCAGAACTAAACCATCACTACATCCCCTTTATTTTTAGGATCTCTGGGGATCCAGAGATCAAAATCATACAGTGATGGATGGCATATCATAGCAATATACCATCACTTTATAAGATGGGAATAACCCTTTAAACAGAAACCCATCACAAGTTTTACACAGACCAGTCTGAGGAGACCCTGATTTAAAGAAGAACTCCCGCAAAAATTTTTATTCTCTGACCTGTTAGAAAGGTGCATGATATAATCTGTAGTGATTGTCATTTTCTTATCAGTGACTGTTTGTGAGTAAAAACCTCTCTTCTTATTGTAGCTGGGTCATGTGACCAACTCCCTGACCTCCAACTGACCCAGGACAGAAAGCCAGTAACTGCTCTATTCATTCCTATGGGAGCCTCACTTTCAGTCTCATAGGAATACATAGAGAATTAGACTTCCTGTCCACACATAAGTCTATGTGTGAGTTGGTGGGTCTAATTGCTGGTCACATGACACCGATAAGAAACTTCAGGATGATATAAGTCAAAAATTCAGACACTGGTAAGAAAATGACATTCACTACAGATTATATCATGTACATTTCTAGCAGGACATGGAATAAAATTTTTGTCGGGAGTTCTTCTTTAAATGTTTGCCCACATAATTTATTTATTTTTTTGCCTACTCATTTAAAATCCCTGGTGAGCAGCTCTAGTGGGACCTGAGCACTGGATTCTAAGCATTGCAATGTACGCACTTGGAGACCTTGTATTCATGAGCTGCCAGCTCCAACTCGGATTGGCAGCTTTCAAAGGCCAAGGAGAACCACAGTTCATGAATATTAGGACTCCAGTAGGTCAGGTGTTCAGGTCTCCACTGGACCAGCTCACCACTGATTTTATAAAAAAAAAAATATTTTGATTCAGGCTCTGTCACCAGTGTATGATGTACACAGATAGGGCAGCACAAAACTGGTGACAGATTCTCTTTGAGGAATGTTTCATTTTGCATATTGCATATTTACAGGACAGGGCATCTCCCAGATGTAAGGTAAAGCTGCCTTTCTTGTTAAAAAAAAATCTTGAACACAGTGTCCAGTCTGTTGTCAGCGGGATATTGTGCAGGAGAAGCTGAGCAGATTGATTAGAACTAGTAGAACTAGCAATTGTTCATTTAGGATTCATTTGGGACACCAGTGGATTGACCGCTATTTCTGTTTGCAAAGTCATACAAGGTAGACTATCAATCACTGTGTAGGACCGCCCACTGGACTCCTAAATACAGAATAAGTAGAGGTTTAAAAGAGTATTTAGGTTAGAATGAGATATCCCATATCCACTGGTTAAGGAATAATTGTTATATCAGTGATAGGACCCCCACCAATCTAGAGAACTGGGGTCCCGATTCCACTGTGTGAATGAAACGGCAGGTTGAGCAGCAGCATCTGCTGAATGGAGCAGCAGCATACATGCTTGGGATCATTGGGGGTCCCGGTGATCAGACCCACACCAATTTATCAGTTATCCTCTTTCCAGCAGATAAGAGATAACTTATCTGTTTTCACAATTATGTATACCTATCCGCTCAGCTCCTTCTGCTCAACAACATGGGGTCTGTAGACTGGACTAGATGACAGGCTACCATTAAATGGTGTGAAAATATCATAGCATTAGCATATACACTGATGCAGAGGCAAGCCAATGTATTGGTGCTGATATGCTGCTCCCCTCACTAGTGTCCAGGTTCCTGAATTCATGCTTGAGACATACTGTATTGGCACCAGCTTCTCCTCTGTCCCAGGATTTGAAATCACAAGACTGGGCGCATGTGACCTGTCACCACGGAGTACCATATTATCACAGCAGTATGTAGAAACATGCCTGGCATCAAAATTAATAATAATTATTATAATTTTAGCTAGCTGTAATTATGCTTGTTATTTGTGTTTGCGGTCTTTTTAAATTAGGGTTAGCCATGTTAAGAGCTAAAACATACACATCTTTAATAGAAAGGTTGTCTTATGTCCTTCTCCATATGTCATCATATTAAAGGTGCCAGTTCTCCTCCCATTTCCCTATGGCAAGTCTGGAACTTCCACAATTATAGCAGGAGTAGTAGGTCATTTATTTATCATTACATCTAAACCCAGTGATAACAGTCACACTATGTATACATTGTACCTTTGTAGTATTAATACACCTACTATGTCTTGAAAGGGGTTGAGTCATCAATGGAAAAGTAATTGTGTGTATTACAGTATACCATTATGCCCTGTTGCACAAAACACAAATCGGAGGTTGTTCCCAATGAAAAACCCCTGTTTTTAGGCCCTATGCACACGACTGTGTCCATTTTGCACACCACAGATCCGCAAAATACAGATACGGTCCATGTTTTATCTGCGGGTTTTTTTTTTTTGCCGACCCATTCACTTCAATAAATCCGTGGTCCGCATTTTGATCCATATTTCCGTTCCACAAAAGGACAGGACATGTCCTATACTTGTCAGCAAAATGCAAACCGTGAGCCATGAAGTTTAAAGGGAACCTGTCATCTCCGAAACACCCCCTGAAGTAGAGTAAGCGTTGTATAGTGTAAGTGATGCTGAATCCGAATATGTAAGTTTTATCTTCATACTCACTTCCATTCCGACGCTGTGCTCCCACAAACCAGCAGTAAAATACATTGAGAGGACTCTTCTTTAAGTCCTCTCCATTATGTGAGTGAGCACCGGAGTCCTCTCCATGCATTTTACCCCAAGTTTGTAGGAGCGCAGCGTCAGAATGGAAGGGAGTATGAAGATAAAACTTACATATTCGGATTCAGTATCACTTACACTATACAACACTTACTCTAGTTCATGGGGTGTTTCGAAGATGACAGGTGCCCTTTAAGGGGTCCACAAAAAAACGCAAATGCAACATGGACGATGTCCGTATTATGCCGATCCACAATTTGCAATAAAAAACATACATACGATCGAGTGGATGAGGCTGCTCTTCAGAGCGCCTTTCCATCAGAAGACCCAGCAAGTCCATGTATTAGCTGGATAGTCCTTTGTCACTCTGTAAGTCAACCAGAGGAAAAATAAGGACTAGATGACCACTTACACCAGCTATAACAGGTGATCATTGGGATTGCCAGCAGCAAGCCTGTTAGATATGGCTTCTTTCACATCTGCATTACAGTTAATGGGGCCGGCGGGTATTCCGGTAACCTGTTGGAAAGCTGTGCCTGCTGCAAACATGAAACTGGCCTAAGTAGACGTTGTCCAAACTAGAGGGCAAACAATCTTAAATGCTATGGACACATTAGATCAAGGGTTTTTATTTAATATGTCTGTATTAAAAATTTTAGGCCTTTTGGCATTTGCAACCTGCATGGCTTCCACTAGCAAATCTGTCAGGCTGTCTGTCTGAAGGCTTGGTCTCCAGCCCCTCTTCTGAATAAGCTTTTAAGCTGATTTATGACCACTCTGGTCATAAATCAATTTAGGAGAATGTTCAGGAGAATTTGATTTGATCAGCTCCACCTAAGGCTACTTTCATATATGCGATTTGCATTCCGATTTTGACATCTGACAGAGGATCTCAAATCCGGAGCAAAACGCTTCAGTACATCCAAATGCAATGCATCTGTTCTGATGCAACTGTATTAAATCGAAACCGAACAAACTGGATCCCACACTAAGAACCTTGTAAGTCAATGGACTAAAACAGATCAGGCACCATAGACTTACATTGTTTTTAGAGCTGGATCCGGTTTGTTCAGTTGCACAGACCAGACACAAAACGTCCGCTTGCAGTGGTTTTATGCCCGGTCAAAAAACTGAACAAACTGGAATGGAATGCATCCTGATCTGGTTTGTTCTGTCTTGTCCCAATTGTAAATGCATGGGGACAAAACGGAAGCGTCTTCCCCTGGTTTTGAGATCCTCTGCCGGATCTCAAAACCGGAATGCAAAATGCAGATGTGAAAGCAGCCTAATCTACAAGCTTCACTATTTTTTTCTTTATTGGTCTCATAAGCAAATATTGAGCAACACCGGCGGCCACAAGTGCACAGATGCAGATTTACACCCTCTTCATCCTTTCATTCCTACTGTCCTGTCAATATTTTAGTATGATATTCATGCACAGGAAAGTTCAGGATGAGCACCATGTCCATATAAAAAAAAGACCATTAATAAGCTAAGTGTAGTGGATTACTGGAGTAACTATTTTTCCTCTGAACCACATCTCTGCTTACAATAAAGTACAGAAACCCTCCATACATGACATCGTACCTGCAGCATAAAACACACCCGGTACATTTTCAATAGCCAGATCTCAAATCTCCCAGTTCCTTGGAAGAAAACGTGAGACAGCTTTAGTGGAAGGAATGTGGGGCAGGCAGAGACACGCAGAGCCTCCATAACTTACATATATACACATGTATTCATTCACAAGCTTCTTCGTAATTATCTTCCTTTGGGGAGGTTGTACTGAGCCAGTGGCACAGTATATTAACAAGATATAATTACATGATAAAAGCACATCCCTCAGACCCCACGCCCCATAAAAAAAACACAGCCCTAACAACAGGGTGCCTGGAGTTATCCTAGTTCTGACTGCACAATTACAGAACTTGGAAGAGTCAAGTATTTAATTTGAGATTACCTCCTGCCTGCAGTGTACTCAGCCTCCTCCACCTTAGCTCAGGGATAAATGCTTGGAAAATCTGATATGCTGACTTCAAAGCTACCAGACCACCATAAAAGTTGACCCAATTCTGCCCTGCTGCGCCAACGCGTGCAAGATGAATCTACAGGTGGAAAGTATGTGCCCTATGCAAATATCAACTCATTCCTCTCTACAGACAAATACCACACAAGAGACCTTGTTAACACACGGGTAATAAAGGGTCAAACAAACACTGGTTGTTAACCGAATGCTGGGTTGCACGGAGGTATAATATTTCAGTAGGACGAGATTCACATCTGCATTGGTTAGGAGCCTTCATCGCAGATGGCATCAAATCTTTAAAGGGGGTTGTCTCACTTCAGCAAATGGCTTAAAGGGAACCTGTCATCTCTGAAACACCCCCTGAACTAGAGTAAGAGATGTATAGTGTAAGTGATGCTGAATCCGAATATGTAATTTTTATCTTCATACTCACTTCCATTCCGACGCTGTGCTCCCACAAACCTGCAGTAAAATGCACTCACTGGACTCCAGTGCTCACTCACATAATGGAGAGGACTCAAAGATGATTCCTCTCAATGCATTTTACTGCAGGTTTATGGGAGCACAGCGTCAGAATGGAAGTGAGTATGAAGATAAAACTTACATATTCGGATTCAGCATCACTTACACTATACAACGCTTACTCTAGTTCAGGGGATGTTTCGGAGATGACAGGTTCCCTTTAAAGTTAATACAAGGCACTCACTAAGGTATTGTGATTCTCCATATTGCTTCCTTTGCTGGCTGGATCACATTATACACTGCACGTTTCCATAGTTATGACCACCCTGCAATCCATCAGTGGTGGCCGTGCTTGCAGACTATAGGAAAAAGCACTGGCCTCTCTGGTGGCCGGGACATTGGGAGCACGTATAGGCTAGTGCTTTTTCCTATAGTCTGCAAGCACGACCACCACTGATGGATTGCAGGGTGGTCTGTAACCATGGAAACGTGCAGTGTATAATGTGATGGAAAAGTAAATAAAGCCAGCAATAGAGGCAATATGGACAATCACAGTATATTAGTAAGTGCCTTGTATTATCTTTCTCTACATGATAAATGTCACTTGACATTGCTGAAGTGATACAACCCCTTTAATGGAATTTTATAGTATATTGATGACCTATCATCAGGATAGGCCATCAATATCTGAATGACAGAGGCCCAACTCCTTGCTATCAGCTGCTGTGAGGCAGCTCCGGCACTGGAACTACACAGCTGCATCTACTGGACAGAGCTCCTTACTGCAGCGCCCCTGCCACTGACAAACAAACAGATCAGCAGGGTGTGGGACCCCCACCAATAAAATACAGATGGCCTATGCCAAAGATAGGCCATCAATATAAAAGTACTGGAAAGTCCCTTTAAAGGAGTTCTATACTATAATGTATTGGTATCCAAAGGCCAGAATAAACACAGAGTACAACACTGCAGTACACATGGAGAAGGTCTACTAGATAAAAACCCAAATATATTTTGCATGGGGCTGGATATAACTGGTGTTAGAAGTTTCTTATGGTCATCAGATGCTACAGTTCTAATCTACTTTCCAGCTACTGTTTCATCCTGCCTCCTCTCCATCGAACAGCACTATCAACACCTTTGGAAAGCATGTGCATAGGAGAAAGTTTAGTCATTGGACCATGCATGTAATCAGGCTGCTTTCACACTAGAGCAGAGTTACTAATCAAAATGCACCAGAATCTGGGGCAAAGTGCTCCAAAAACTGGTGGACATGCTTTGCATGTTTTTAGACCGGGTAAGAGATTATTTTTTTGTTGCTTAGCAGAAAAAGGGGATAGATTTCTAGGAAAGTGGTTAGGCTAGGGGCAAAATCAAGCTCCAAAAAAACAAACAAAAGTAAGCCGACAAATAAGAGGTGTCAAATGAGACTAGGCAGTCTAAGGATCCGCCAGATTCATCAGCCAGCATCACCCGCTGTTTACGGTCTTACTTTTAGACAGTACAACTAATTCTGCCATTATGTGTTGTCATTATGTCATACAGTATGTTGGGAGGATTTCTCAAAATATACATCCATCGGATGCCACTGTATAGGAATACACTGGTATATGTCATCCATAGGCTTCTACATGGTATATAGTCTTTTAGTGGATGGACTACACAATTGAAAAAGAGGTATCCCAGTGTACGCATACCAGCCTGGCGGAGGCCAAAAACAACGCTCTTTGCTTCTGTAGGGTAAAGGAGGACTATGGATATTTGTCAGGACACATACAGCAACTGGACACTAAACATGGTGGGAAAGCAGCCCCTGCACCATTATGATGGCAATTACACAGTATGCATAATAAAAATTACTACCAGTATAAAGGTGGAATACCATACAGTGTATATATGAGCACATACTTCTTCTACTAGATGTACTACAGAGAGTCTAAGTCTGCAATAGATTGTATGTGCACAACAGATGAATTTTAGCACTTTAGTGACCTCTGCAGGAAAGAATCAGTAATACATAGTAGAGAACACAGGGAACTGTACGTGTGACTGAACGCTCACCACGTGATGCCACCTTTATTTTCTTCCCCAGCTCCGTACACCACCCCTGTTTACAGCATTTCATTAGTTTTTTGCTGCCAGGCTTGCTGTGGTGGGACTACCATGTCAAGGACCACAGTTGACCTTTCATAGTCATTGCCTCTATTTACAGCTGCCTACATGAGGTAGATTCAGGAGTGTGCACATGTGCCAGAGAGGTGAACAGTTCTGACCTCATCCGCAGAAGAAGTAACGTCCCACTAATAGCCCCGGCTGGAAACCTGGTAAAGGACGTGACATTGGCTGAAGGTGGACTTTCAGATGAGGAGCCTCATGAGACAAAGTTTCAAATACAATCCACTCAACATTGGCCACCGTCAGAAAGCTAAGCATATTACAACATTTCTCCTACCGGTGTGTTCTGCGTAATTAACCCTGTAGGAACAGGGCCAATTTTCGCTTTTGCATGTTAATTTTTCCCCGCTAAAAATGTTAACATTGTTTTATGGGTCATTGTGATACCAAATTTAAGAAAAAGTAAAGAAAGTTAATGGCAGAGAAAACAGAAAAGACATCTGCCCCCCTCACCCCACTGCTTGGCAAAGTTACAAATGGCAATCACTAAATACATTTCCAATCTTTACCAGAAGTTAAAGGGATTGTCTTATACAAGGCACTTACTAATGTATTGTGATTGTCCATATTGCCTTCTTTGCTGGCTTCATTTTACTGTCACTATACACTGCTCATAACCAGGGGTTACGGCCAACGCTTTAGCGCAGATACCAGGTGGCCAGAATGGGAGCAGCTCCCATGGTCCCTGCATCAAAGGGACTGGGGCCTTTTCCTATAGTGGCAAGCAAGACAACATGGACAATCACTGTACATTAGTAAGTGCTTTCTATTAAACTTTGTCTATCTGCTGAATTGAGACAACACATTTAAAAATAACCTGTCACACTTTGCAAAGGAAATTCTTCCAAGCATTTTTCGCTGGAAATTCATTAAATGGGTTGTCCCACGACAGTAACAGTTCTCCATACGTCATTATAGGGCTGTACATATAATTCTCACTTAAGGCTTCTGTATATAGCTATGGTGCTGCTTAGACCCACTATAGGACTACTTATGTAATGACTGGGTCCCACATATCACTATATGTATAGCTTTCACTACAGAACTGCATATAAGAGTCAGGGGGCTCTATCCTGCTGTCTTAATTTCGATCCCATAGTGTTTTTGAATTGGTTCCAGCTACCACCAATGTGGCTTTTAGCTTTTTTTCCGGGGCCAGTTTAAGTTGCAAATCCACCCCTGGATGTATCTGGTGGTAGATGTATCCGGTGGTCTCCTCCTAAGTAATTATGCCCCAGATCTGTTGATTCTGCTTTCGTCTAAGATGGCCACCAGCTTCAACAAACCTACCAATACTGCAATTTGCAACTTTCTCCCTAAATTCAGCTCCTTGAGTTCAAAGTTATAGTCAGTGAAGCCTCCAGAAGCAATATCAGTGACTCAGGTATCCATCAATATCTTGTAACTTGCCAGTCTTGGCCATGTTACTCCTACCTGCCTATATATTATGCAGTTTCCTGACATCTTCATTTCTATATAGAAGCCTTGGAAGTATCGGCTGTTAAAAAAAACACATCACCCATGTGCACTGCCCATTTCCCTTTTCCACCTATCTTTTATGGCAGGGGTGGCGAACTTCCGGCCCACGGGCTATATGTTGCAGGCTGGAGGTTCCCCACCCCTGGCGGGTCGTATGATCATTTCAAGTGGCCCCCAGGCCCCCTGCCAGAACACATAATAAAAATGCTAATGACCGCTTCCATTATGGAAGCGGTCATTAGCATGCAGGAGGCACAGGAAGATAAGAACAGCACTGAACTGGCTGTCCTCACCTTCCCTGGGCTCCTTCCAGCCCCCGCGCTGTGTATTGACACGTACAGTGTCAGGATGTAGTGCACGTAGACGCGCACTGTAACTGGACGCTGGACACTGTCAGGTCACAGTACAGCACGGCAGGAAGAAGACCAGGGAGGGTAAGTGAATCTGTTGAGTGGCAGCGTCATCCGGAGCTGGAGAGGTAAGGTTTATTTATTTATTTTTTAAACGTCTGATCTGAAGTCTTATAGGGGATGATCTGAGGCTGGGGGTCTGATCTGATGCTGGGAGGGGTCTGATGGGTACTGATCTGAGGAGGGGGGTCTAATGGGGGCTGATCTGAGGCTGAGGGGTACCATTGGGACTGATCTGAGGCTGGGGAGGGTCTGATGTGAGGATGGGGGGTCTGATCTGAGGCTGGGGAGTATCTGATGAGGGTCTGATCTGAGGCTAGGGAGGGTCTGATGGGTGTCTGATCTGAAGCTGGGAGGGGTCTGATCTGAGGCTGAGGGGTCCCATGGGGACTGATCTGAGGCTGGGGAGGGTCTGATGTGAGGCTGGGGGGTCTGATCTGAGGCTGGGGAGGGTCTAATGAGGATCTGATCTGAGGCTAGGGAGGGTCTGATGTGAGGATGGGGGGTCTGATCTGAGGCTAGGGAGGGTCTGAATGGGGTCTGATCTGATGCTGGGAGGGGTCTGATCTGACGCTGAGGGGTCCCATGGAGACTGATTTGAGGCTGGGGAGGGTCTGATGTGAGGCTGGGGGGTGTCTGATGGGGGTCTGATCTGAGGCTAGGGAGTGTCTGATGGGGGTCTGATCTGAGGCTGACAGGTCTGATGGGAGTTTGATCTGAGGCTGATGTAGGCTGGGGGGACTGATAGGAGGCTGATGGAGGTGGGGGGCAGATCTGAGACTGAGAAAGGGACAAAGGCAGGGACTGTTGTGAACGAAGAGGCAGGGACAGTGGCAGGGAGAATGAAAGCTGGGTGAGCCCCTTTCTGTACCCCCCTATGTTTAGCTTGGCTGCCATTAATGCCAAATAAAGAACTAAATAAATAACATTCTCAACTTAAAGATTAGATTGTATGGTCAAAATGGTGCCTGTATGATATGTAATATATATAGTGCAGGCACCATTTTGTGCTAAAAAATACAGCGTTCTAGAGTTTTTAAAAATTGAACCGCAATGTAACTTACTTACTAAGTCAATTATATGTTACACCAAATATAGCAGTTACATTTTTTTTAAAAAGATGGCCCTTGGCAGCAAAAAGGTTCCCCACCCCCTACTTTAAGGAGCTTTTCAAATGACCTTTATTAAAAACATTGAGCCATTCTGTCACAAAGGGTTAACTGTTTTTCTAGATGTGTGAATCCTACTTTTCACTTTCATTTTGTGCTCTAATAAATCTAAAAACATCCTTATCAGTAAGATAAGAATTGCCTGTAATGAGTGTTTACAAGGTCAGAGATCGGGAGCCAGTCAGGTGAGCTGGCTGACTGAGCAGAGAGAAAATTCAGATCCTGCTACTACAGAAACTCAACCTTGTGCAGGGAAAAGGGCTCCTAATGAATAAAGACCAACTGAAAAAATGATTTTTAGCTCAAAATGAGTACAACTCAATAATAAAAAAAAATTGCCCCCAAAGGTGTATATAGTCTTTAGCAACATAAATACATATGCAGTAAGGTCACATAAATGGTCAATTAAAACACCCTGTAACATGTTGCATAACACATGTGTATCACCTAAAGACCTTTAAAGCAGACTTTATTGTGACCAGCACAAGTGAAGAATGTCCCTGACGGTCAGTGTAGTGGAAATGTACCGTGTTTCCCCGAATATAAGACCCCCCCGAAAGTAAGGCAGGGTAGGGGGGTGCCCAGGGTTCTCCAATGTAAGGCACCCCCCGATTGTAAGGCCGCTATCGGGGGGGGTCTGTGAGGAATGTAAGGCCGTCTATGGTGGGGGGTGGCTGGGGAATGTGTTCATACTCGCCTGCCTGCGGGCTTCTTGTGGCCGGCTCAGTGGCGTAGCTACCGGGGGGGCAGGGGGGGCGACGGCTCCGGGCCCAGTGACTCAAGGGGGCCCATAAAAATAAAAAAATCTTACTTACCTGTTCTGCGCTGCGGCTGCCCTCCGGTCCGCGCTCTGCTCTCTTCCCTGGCGGCGCGCACTATGACCTGACGCTGCACGCAGCGTCAGGTCATAGTGTGCGCGGGCCAGGGAAGAGAGCGGAGCGTGGACCGGAGGGCAGCCGCAGCGCAGAACAGGTAAGAGAGGTTTTTTATTTTTATCTTATGTGGCTGGGTGGGCTGATCTGAGGTCTGATGGGGGCACAATATGCAGATCTGAGGTTTGATGGGGCACAATACGCTGATCTGAGGTCTGATGGGGGCACAATACGCTGATCTGAGGTCTGATGGGGGCACAGTAGGCTGATGTGAGGTCTGATGGGGGCACAGTACGCTGATCTGAGGTCTGATGGGGGCACAGTAGTTCTGTTCAGCCTGTAGTACTGTTCAGCCTGTTATTAAATGTCAATTTTATTGTTAAAAAAAGTGTCATTTTTTTTTGTCTAATGTAAGGCCTCCCCGAAAGTAAGGCAGGGTGGGACTTTTGGGGGTAAATTTAATGTAAGACAGGGCCTTACTTTCGGGGAAACACGGTAGTTTGAAGAATCAGGCCATAAATGTATGAAAGTCTCTTTTTACTTTGTACAATATATAACATGTGGTACATCGAGTAGCAGAAAATTCAAAATGCAGTTTCTGGCAGGTCGGACGGCTGTATGTTGGCACTTGTGGGTATAGGTGTTGGCTATAAGGTTCAGACTAGTGGTGGGGTTGGTAATGGGTGTCTGACCTGTCGTCCCTACCCTTGCAGAGGTGTCTGTAAAGCAGCATTTTGCTGATACTCTACTGTCTTGTCTCTCAGGCGCTTCCTTGAAGCTGAATCTGGAGAATCATATAACAGGAGATCTTGCATGTGCTTCCTCTCCTCTCTAAAGGGTGTAATAGACACCCTGATCACGCAGACGATTGGGGCAGGGAAGTGTTCCCTCCTGCTAATCACCTGCACACTTGCTAAGGAGACCACTGCTATTACATGCAGCAATCTCCTCAACAAAATGGAGAGGGGCCATCACTATGCCATCACTTGTGCCCATGCTGTATAGTGGTTTGCTGGCGGCAGATTGTATTCAGACAGCACGATCTGAGACCGACAAATCCTGATCTTTCAGCATGCTGAAAGATTTGGATTGCCCAATGAATGAGCGTTTGCTTGTTCATTGGGCAATCTGCAGCAGTATTAAGCCTCATTCACATGTCAGTGTTTGACGGACGTGTGCTGTACGTGTTCTCCATGGACTGAACACGTCCCCATTCATTTTAATGTGTGTATTCAGACATCAGTGTTTTAGCACGGTCCGTGGGCCTGGTTTTTAGCACAGATGCATGCTCTATTTTGTCCATGTTCACTGATCCATCATGACCATTATAGTCTATGGGTCCGTGAAAACCACAGATGCAACACTGATGCCATCCGTGTTTCAAGGATCATTAAGAAGAGATGCTTTGAAAATGATTTTTCATCTGTTCAGTGTCAGTGAAACACAGGTGGTACACGGACAGCAAAAAACAGACACAGGTATCCATCATGGACATCTTCACGGAGGCATCAATGACCTTATTTTCATGAATTTTAGCACGGATGTGTAAATGAGGCTTTACACTGTAAGATGATCACTAACGAGTGTTCATGTGAACGCTCATTAGCGATCATCGGGCAGGAATTCTGCCAGTCTTATACAACCTTATACTACTCTTTATCTCCTCCTCCTGGCAGGAAGCAGGACCAGTCTACTCCTATCCAAGAAGAGAGGAACAGGATGGTTAACCCTGTTCCTGCCAACCACACCTCATCTTGCTGGTATGCATGGCCAAATAACATGAAATACACAACATAACAACAATACAAAACTAAATATTCCAAGGTCTGGTATGCTATGTAACTAAGCTACCACTGACAGATCAAGGCAGCTATGTTTGTTTGCTGGGGACAAGAACAGAAGTTTACTGAGCTATCTGAATGCAAGTCACTGATATTTAGAGGAGATTCCGCATTAATTTCTCACAGGAGTCACTAACAAGATGAAGCAACTTTGAAACTTAACACTGAATAGGTATGCTTAACATGCCTCACTACATGCACGTGTGAACCAGAAATTTTATTTCTGACTCCTGGCTGGCTAGTGAAAGTGACCCTACACGTCCCTATGGTGCCAACTTTTATCATGGGTCCATATGCTGTGTGGTATGTATTGCACTGATCATATTATCAATGGCTTTTATCAATGCCATTATCAATGCCACCGAGCTGAAGGCGCCTCTGAGGAAAGATAGCACTAGAAACGCACAGGGTCAGTTTCATTAGCCAGTGAGGCAAGTAGGGAAAATTTGTTTTTTTTAGGGACAAAAAACACGATACTCCTCCAAACACATTCTGTTCTTTTAGAGAATCTAGCTCACACACTGTCCACAATTCTATAAAACCTATCATGAAAATTGCTGATATACTGTAGACTTCAGGGTCCTAGCTGAATACGATAACCGTTAGAGCATATGAAAAGGAGAGTTTCAAAAGTTGCAGACTTACTTGTCTAAAGACTTTTGTGGAAATATGAACGGACCACGGCATATCCGGTCTATGAAGTTGAGAGGAACCTTCTGGATTTGTTGGCAGCACAGCATGATGAAGTCGTACTTGCAGATAAAAAGGTTATTGGCCGTTATTAGGACAACACGTTCCTTCTCATTGTTCCAGTGATCAATTCTATGGGGAATAAGACAATAAATACATCAGAGCGCTAGTGGCAACATAAGGAACACTATACTGTATATGCATTTTGGAGTTTGACCTCAAGGTGGCAGCATTTTGTCAATCTAAATAACCAGAGGGAAAGAAACTGCATGCCAGCTTTTTAATTTGACATTATGGTGATTATTCATTCTGAAATCTTGTTAAAAAATATCTCCCATCTGGATTATGAACAAAACTGTAAAACCTCACAAGTTTCTGTGAGTGGCTGTCTTCATTTAGAAAGATTCTGACAGCCCCAGAGAACGTGAAAATAGGAGAAAAAAAATATCATGCAAGCAGCTTTTTAACTAGGAAGAACATTTTAAGATTCCCACACAGATCCAGACTATCAAGTGGGGATAAGAAGTCCCTGTATATAAAGCAGGCACACTGATACTGAGAAGCTGTGCCTGACGACCACAAATCCTGGTATCATTGTGCCTTTATTGTGTGACTCATGCCATTATTGCAGGATCTTGGCATGCCATTGCTATATCTGCTGGTGGCTTATGTCTGTAAGACAAGGTATTATCGCAAGATCCCACATGTCAACATGCTATTGGTCTGAGTGTGCCATCACAAGAGCCAAATGTCAGGACGACCTAGTAGAAAGTATCCAGATGTGAATGTGCCATTATTGTCAGACATGGTGGAAGTAATTTATGAACAGATATACGCCACTTTTGTGGCATAAATATCTGGCCCAGATCCTGTTGCACGCCATGTTGCGTCAGAATCTGTGACTTCGTCCCCTGCTCAAGCCAGGTCTAAAAAAGGGGGAATGGCGTGGTCAGGAAAGGGGGTGGGCCGGCAGGCCTGTCTCATTCATCGTTTTCTACGCCTAAATGTCACCTCATTTTCACCAATATCTAAGAGCACTGCCCCACAGAAGATTGCACACACCTTCCAGACATACCTGTGTGCACTTTGTGCCTTTATTCCACGCCCAGGAAAAGCACTTATACGCCTCATGCACATGACCGTATGTATTTTGCAGTCCGCAAAAAATACAGATGACGTCTGTGTGCATTCTGTATTTTGCGGAACAAAATAGCTGGCCCCCAAAAGAACAGTCCTACCCTTGTCCGTAATGCGGACAATAATAAGACATGTTCTATTTTTTGCGGAACTGAAATACGGACATACGGAAACGGAATGCACACGGAGTAACTTGCGTTTTTTTTTGCAGACCCATTGAAATGAATGGTTACGCATACAGTCTGCAAAAAAATGGAACAGACGCAGAAAGAAAATACGTTTGTGTGCATGAGCCATTATTCTGCTGAAAAACGGCTCCCAAGTGCACAGCTCTGCTGTTGCAAGTGCCCAAAGCAAACCAGACTGAAGAGGGGAGGGCTGCTTTAGCTGCTCATATCTTGGGATTGGTAGCAGATACAAAAATGCTTCTGACCTTCTTTGAAAGCTGGTATTCCTAGCTTTCAGAAGATATAGCTGTTAGAAATCAGAAGATATAGCTGTTAGAAATCGAGTTAGGAGTGAAAGCTGTTTTACTTTCACTTTCAGCTGGGCACTTGGGAGCTGTTTTCCAGCAGAATGAAAGTGCTTTTCCTGGACACAGAATACAGATGCACAGTACACACATGTATGTCTGGGATGTGTAGGCAATGTTCTATGGGGCAGTGCTGTTAGTTATATAGATGAAAATGAGGTTACAGACTCCCTTGTATAAATGTGCCCGTGTCTGTCTTTACACCATTGTTGTCACCCTAAAAATACCAGATTAGCAGGACTCAAAGTGTCACGAGTTCTATTACTACAAAATGCCAAATGTCAGAATAACCTCATTGTGGGTCCATACTACTAACAATATAAATCTTATCTAATATCATCAGTGAGGTCACATCCCAACCTCAACCTCCTGCAGCCATTTCTCAAAATACTGTTTTGGTTATTGCTTTGTAATAGCCGGGCCAGAAGGGAGGATCTCAAAGAAGCTTGGAAATAAAATGTGGACTAACATCCAATCCAAAAGGCATTAAAAGGGTTGCCCGCTTTATTTATATTGATGACCTATCCTCAGGATCATCAATAACAGATTGGCAGAGGTCTGAATCCTGGAACCCTCGCCAATCGGCAATTTGAAGAGAATGCAGCGTTTGCACGAGTGCTGCCATCTCTGCTCTGTTTACCAGTTCGTCGCTGCAACTGCAGCTGTTAAAAGGTGTAATTACGTACAACTAAGCCATTCCATTCACTTCACTGGGACAGGTCCATCCTATTCAAGTTAATAATACAAAGCCATCCCATTGAAGTGAATGGGACGGGATAGTTTTAATTACACCTGCTCATCGCCGTTGTTGCGATGGTGAGCAGGTAAACTATGGAGGGAAGGCAGCGCTCGTACGAATGCAGCCTTCTCTTCAAACAGCTGAAGATCACATGAAGATAGGTCATCAATATAAATAAAGTGGTGCACCCCACCCACAATACTTTGATATAACACCCACAAAAGACACAAAGGGACAGGGAAACTGTCTAAAAGTAAAACAGTCTTTGCTGCCCATAGCAGCCAATCAGAGCACAGCTTTCGTTTCTTACATTGCTCTTGAAAAAAATGAATTGCTGTGCTGGGATTAGTTGCTATGGGCAACAAACACAGTGTTTCTTTTCGACATAGTTAATAGGGATGAAACCAAGTTCAACCAAGGGATAGGAGGGGACGCGAATTCCAGAAGGGAGACACAGATTTCTACACATTTTCATAAGCATTAACATCATTTACTTTTAGGAATTCATCTAAGGCCAAGTTCAAACTTCAGTTATTTGATCAGTTATTTCCATCAGTTATTGTGAGCCAAAACCAGCAGTGAAGAGCTTTTTTTTAGTTCTCCATGATTAACCCTACCCTAGAAATGCTCCTTAATCTGAAGTCTGTAGAAAAGGGAAGACAACTCAGAATCAGTACATAAATAATGCAACGTACTTTAAAGAAGAACTCCCGACAAAAATTTTATTCCATGTCCTGCTAGAAACGTACAAGATGTAATATGTAGTGAATGTAATTTTCTTACCAGTGTCTGAATCTTTGACTTATATCAGGGCTGGCCAACCTGAGGCTCTCCAGCTGTTGTAAAACTACAACTCCCACCATGCCCTGCTGTAGGATGATAGCTGTAGGCAGACTGGGCATGCTGGGAGTTGTAGTTTTGCAACAGCTGGAGAGCCGCAGGTTGGCCAGCCCTGACTTATATCATCCTGAAGTTTCTTATCTGTGTCATGTGACCAGCAATTAGACCCACCAACTCACACATAGACTTATGTGTGGACAGGAAGTCTAATTCTCTATGTATTCCTATGAGACTGAAAGTGAGGCTCCCATAGGAATGTATAGAGCAGTTACTGGCTTTCTGTCCTGGGTCAGTTGGAGGTCAGGGAGTTGGTCACATGACCCAGCTACAATAAGAATAGAGGTTTTTACTCACAGACTGATAAGAAAATGACAATCACTACAGATTATATCATGCACCTTTCTAACAGGTCAGAGAATAAAAAATTTAGCGGGAGTTCTTCTTTAAGCAAATTTACATATGTAAATTTACTGTATTTGTGTTTTAGGTTTACCTACCTGGCATAACAAATAAAAATGTTGAATTAATTTACATATTATTATGATATTCTAATCCTTAATCGCTTGTCGACCACCCGTTGACCCTAAACTTCCTTGCATAGATTGCATCGGCAAACTTATCGCTAATCGTGCAGCTGCTGGAGCAGACAACCTGTAGTCAGGTACAGCAAGGCTGCCCTTAAAGAAGGCAGGAATGTTTTATATTCTTTTTTACTAACCTTGTCTTCCCTATCTCCTCAATGAGTGTTGGGTATAGAGATCAGGAAGTGGCAATGCTGCTTCAGTCCCAGTGATCATGTGATTGCTGGGGACCAGGTATGTGCATGAGCTGCTGGGTCTTACAGCTCTGCAAACCACTCTGAGGACTATATTCCCCCTGTAAATGGGACTATTATGTCAGCCCCAGGAGACATCAGATAAAATGTAAAAAATATATAAATAAAAAGACAAAATAAATAAATAAATAAGGCCACCACATGCCGTGCCGCAGCTTCTAGCCCTGCCCCAGCGACCATAACCAATATGCTCCATATAACAAAACAACCGTCATGGCAAGGGAACATAATTTAAAAGATTTTAGTTGCAATTAATGAAAAGGAAAATATCCAAAACTTCTAAAAAAAAGCCAAAATAAAAATGACATAAAATATAAAGCCCTAGATATCAGGTAACAAGGGGTAAAAATAATTTACGCATGTATCAAAAAATGGAAAATGCACCTGGTCACAAAGGGAGTAAATGACCTGGTCTTAAACTGGTTAAATTAATGGTTACACAGTAACTAGGATGTCCATCTGCTCATTTCTCCATCCATGCGACTGATGTTCTTTCCTCTCATTATTTGGGACAGCTCCCAAAACGCAGTACAAAGCTCTTGTGGTACTCAAGGTATGTGAGGAGGCTCTATACAACAGGGTTTGAGGTAATTTAGGCCTGGTTCACATTTCTATTAATGAGATCTTTTACAATGCTGGCTGTCGGCTGGACAAAAAAAAATGTTGCATGCAATGTTATTTTGTCTGGCAGAAACCCGGCATTTATGTCTGAAGGTGGCTGCATCACTGCTGGACCTCATTACAGTCAATGGACATCCAGCAGTGAAGTAAAGAATCCAGCAATGCCGAATCCTGCAAGATCCAGAAGGGTGCTCTGAGACGGAACAGCCTGCCGGATCTCCTTGACGGAGACGTAAATGTGGCCTTACCTTTGACCAACATCCCCATAGCTTCCGTTTTTCTCAGTTTTTAGGAAATATGGCTCGTGTGTGTTTTTCAGTTACTGTCCCTCACTGATATTGAGGTCTTGTTGCTGTTACTGGGTGTCCTTTGGCTGTAGCTGTCACAATGCAACTCAAGATAATTTTTATCACTCCCTCAAAAAAATTTGGCACCCCATCTAATTATGGCCATAAACATTAGACAGCTGTCAGACGATAGGCCATCCTTCCAACCTCCCCATTCACAGGCATGTGTTCTCAATAGGGAGAGTGGGATAAGCCTTTGCCAGACACCTCTGGAGACAACATTTCTTGTGGGGCATATTGGACTCAAACTGCCCCATCCATCTTTTCCATAGATAGTTGTTGGGTTAAGATACAACTGTTTGCGATCATAAAAAGTAAATGTAGAAGTTTATATATTTTGGTATCTAGTGAACATGATGAATATCCACTTACTCCATTCTTTATACCTTGTATTTTGATGGTATCTTTGCTTGCAGTATTTTTATCCGAAGAAGAAATGTACAACTGAATTCCTCACTGTTGAGGCTCTTTAATACTGAAGGATTGAGCCAATTGTCAGGAACGAATATTCGTCTGTACACTCTTTCCTGATAATTGGCCCATGTAAAGATACCACTGATCACCGATAAAAACAAGCAAATCACTCATTTGTTGGGTGACTGTATCTTTAATGCGGCACCTAATTGTCATTTGCAGCACCCTGTCTATGTAACCATGGGATGTGCTGACGACAAGAAGGCAAATAGAGGACGGCACTACTATCATGCCTAGGCAGCACGCCCGCTTTCTCGGTGTGACATTTAACACTGATCTATCCTTCACCCGCTACATCCTGTCTCTCTCCTGCTCATGTCGCCTGCACCTCAAAAACATCTCCAGAATCCGACCCTTTCTCACTACGGAAAAAACAAAAACTCTCATTGTCACCTGATACATTCTCGCCTTGATTACTGTAACTCACTATTATTTGGCCTCCCCCTCACCATACTCTCCCCTCTGCAATCTATTGTCAATGCAGCAACCAGAGTCACCTATCTTTCCAACCGCTACTCCAATGTCTCTGCCCTGTGCCAGTCATTGCACTGGTTGCCCATACAGTATACAATCCAATTTAAACTGCTTGTCCTCACCCACAAAGCTCTCCACAGTGCTGCACCCCTACATCTCTTCCCTCATCTCCATCTACCACCCTACCTGTGCCCTCCGTTCAGCCAATGATTTACGACTGAGTTCCACCATTATCCGAACCTCTCACTCCTGGCTGCAAGACTTCTCGCGAGCTGCACCAGTTCTCTGGAATGCCGTACCCCAGGAAATCAGGTTAAAACACAAAATACACAGTTTTAAGCACTCCCTAAAAACACATCTTTTTAGGGGGGCCTGTCACCTCCCCTGATCTAACTCCGCTCCATACATAGACCATTCAAATTTCCTGAACCTCATCCTCCACCAAACTCTCCATCGCACCCAGAAGCACTTCATATATTGGCTGCTGACCGGCTCATGCAGCTCTGTATCTGCTCCCCTATTCTCTTAAGATGGCAGGACCATTGTACAAAACAAGCACTTTTACCTCTTTTGTGTCACCCCTATCTCCTCACAGATTGTAAGCTCTTACGAGCAAGGCCCTCATTCCTTTTATCATTGACTTGTCTATTGCTATGTTATTTACGACTGTTTCTACATGAACCCCCGCTCTGTAAAACGCTGCGGAATATGTTGGCGCTATATAAATAAAGATTATTATTACTATAAGAGCTGATTGAGTTGTATATTGTTGTTCGGCGCTCGTTACTGGCTCTGGACCATGTAAAAGAACCCTTACTAACATAGAATGGGACCAGTGTGTGTAATTATGCAGTGCGCACCTTGTTCTCCAGCATTAAGCAATACAGCACATAGGCATGGTGTACTCACATTGATCTACCGCTCTCTATTTGTGACAGCAATTCTGCATTTCATGTGTTAGAGATGAGAGAGCAAGCCTGGGTAAATCTCAATGACATTTTAATGACCTGAAGCCCCGTCTGCCAATTCTTCTATTTATTTTCCTAGTATGGACATAAACTCAAGATAAATGGCCAAAGGGCATAGGACCCTATCAAAGCCTCATACGTAGAGCAGCCTGGACTTTCTTCTCTAATGCCAGCTGAACATGAAATGAAAGTTCTTTCATTAGACTAAACAGCAATTCTTTAGGGTGAAAACCCACAATCAGACAAGATATTCCACTGGTGCTGATGCGGAAACTAAACAATATAAAGTACAATGAAATGATTAGTTGCTATGGACAACAAAGACCACCAGAATTTTGTTGTGGATTCAGTGATAAAATTCTGGTGGCCGCTGCGTTGTGTCCTCCTCCCATTCCACTGTAAACTTGTATAAAAACAAACCAAAGCTGCGCATACACAATAAATACTGCCAACCGCAATCCCGCCCCACAAACATGCACATAAATGACCCCCTGAGTACGTGGCTGTTTCAGACAACTTTTATTTAATCACTTAAAGGGAACCTGTCACCTCCAATACACCTAATAAACTGCCAGCATTACCTATTATTGACCAGTGTGTTTGTAATGATGTTTTTCATTTAGAGAAGTGATTCCTCAAACTTGTTGAAATCGATGTTTTAAACTCCATGACCGCGCTCTCTCCAGGCAGCTTGAAGTCAAGGGGGCAGCGGCCTCCTTGCTTCAAGTCAAGCAAAGCACGCCCCTCTTGCCTATGATTGACAGTCTTCTTGTCTTCCTGCATGCGTGGTGCGCTCCTTCGTGCAGCGCGATCCCGGCTCCGGCTCTTAACTTAGCCGGCTTTCAACTGCGCATTGCGCATGCCCGTAAACTCCAGAGCGCGTGCGTAGGGACAGGCAGGCGTGCGGGCGGGCTGGCGCGCTCACTGGAGCTTCAGGGGCATGCGCAGTGACCAGTTGAAAGCCGGCTAAGTGCAGAGCCGGAGCCGGGATCGCGCTGCACGAAGGAGCACACCACGCATGCAGGAAGACGAGAAGACTGTCAATCATAGGCAAGAGGGGCGTGCTTTGCTTGACTTGAAGCAAGGAGGCCGCTGCCCCCTTGACTTCAAGCTGCCTGGAGAGAGCGCGGTCATGGAGTTTAAAAAATCGATTTCAACAAGTTTGAGGAGACTGGAGAGCCATCTGTAATCAACCCTGGGGACCTACAAAGGACCCCAGGGCCGTCTGTCCAGCAAGCCCTCTGTTATGTCTCACTAGTGTTGCCCTAACACAGAGTATAATGCATTACTATACAGGAGAATGCTAATACATTATGGGGGAGATCTACAGCGTTTTACGCTGGAAGAACCCCAGCAGTCCGTGTGCCAGACTGAAATCTATAGCACCTCAGAGCAGAAAGCTAGCGTAAATGAAGATAACCGTGCCGGACCCGGTGGCCCTGCCTTCGCCATGCCCCTTTATTAGAAAGTGGCAAGGGTGGGTGGCAATAAGATTTTGTTACAATGGCAAAAGTTGCAAACACTGTTTTTGTTTTTTTTTTCACCAAAGAACTGCAGCAGGGATATAAATCTCCCCGATAAGATTGAATTTTGTAAAATAGTAATCGTATAATGGGATTTTTAAAAAAATTATGTAATAATAATAAATAATGTAATAACTACAAAAGCAAAAAACAAACAAAACAAAAACATATAGCATGTAGGAACAATAGGGGACAGTGTGGGTATACAGTATATACAAAGCAGAGGTGATGGGGTGAGTAAGGGTATACATACAGTATATACTGAGGTGAAGTGATAGAGGACAGGGAGGGTTTACTTATTGTATTGCCTCACTGCCCCCCATCACCTCCACTGAGCATATGCTGTATAATCCAGAGTGGAGGTGGTGGGGAGGATGAGGGTATACATACAGTACATACAGAGTGGAGGTGATGAAGATGAGGGTATACAAACAGTATATACTGAGTGGAGGTGATGGGGAAGGGTGAGGGTATACATACAGTATATACAGAGTACAGGTGATGGGGAGTGAGGGTATACATACAGTATATACAGTGGAGTGATGGGGAGTGAGGGTATACATACAGTATATACAGAGAGGAGGTGACTGGGAGTGAGGGTATACATATAGTATATACAGAGTGGAGTGATAGGGAGTGAGGGTATACATACAGTATATACAGAGAGGAGGTGATTGGGAGTGAGGGTATACATACAGTATATACAGAGTGGAGGTGATAGGGAGTGAGGGTATACATACAGTATATACAGAGTGGAAGTGATAGGGAGTGAGGGTATACATACAGTATATACAGAGTACAGGTGATGGGGAGTGAGGGTATACATACAGTATATACAGAGTACAGGTGATGGGGAGTGAGGGTATACATACAGAGTGGAGAAGATGGGGAGGTGGGTATAAATATAGTATATACTGAGTGGAGGTGATAGTGGGTGAGGGTATACATACAGTATATACAGAGTGGGGGTGATAAGGAGTGAGGGTATACATACAGTATATACAGAGAGGAGGTGATAGTGGGTGAGGGTATACATACAGTATATACAGAGAGGAGGTGATTGGGAGTGAGGGTATACATACACTATATACAGAGAGGAGGTGATTGGGAGTGAGGGTATATATACAGTATATACAGAGTGGAAGTGATAGGGAGTGAGGGTATACATACAGTATATACAGAGAGGAGGTGATTGGGAGTGAGGGTATACATACAGTATATACAGAGTACAGGTGATGGGGAGTGAGGGTATACATACAGTATATACAGAGTACAGGTGATGGGGAGTGAGGGTATACATACAGAGTGGAGAAGATGGGGAGGTGGGTATAAATATAGTATATACTGAGTGGAGGTGATAGTGGGTGAGGGTATACATACAGTATATACAGAGAGGAGGTGATAGTGGGTGAGGGTATACATACAGTATATACAGAGAGGAGGTGATTGGGAGTGAGGGTATACATACAGTATATACAGAGAGGAGGTGATAGTGGGTGAGGGTATACATACAGTATATACAGAGTGGAGGTGATTGGGAGCGAGGGTATACATACAGTATACACAAAGTGGGAGTGATGGGGAGGGTGAGGATATATGTACAGTATATACAGAGAGGAGGTGATAGTGGGTGAGGGTATACATACAGTATATACAGAGTGGAGGTGATTGGGAGCGAGGGTATACATACAGTATACACAAAGTGGGAGTGATGGGGAGGGTGAGGATATATGTACAGTATATACAGAGTGGGGGTGATAAGGAGTGAGGGTATACATACAGAGTGGAGAACATGGGGAGGCAGGTATACATATAGTATATACTGAGTGGAGGTGGTAGGTAGACAGTGAGGCTGGTTCATCAGACTTTAAATTGAAGGACAGGGTACGGCATGGGGAGGGGGCTTGTGGTTAGAAGATCCTGGCAGCACACACCAGTTAGTCCAGTGTTTACAGATATGTATGCTATTTGCTCACTGAATTTCACACTTTACACCAGTCTGTGTATAGGATGTGACTACTGAGTGAGCAGATACCACCAGAAGCGGACTGGCCATACACCCCAAAGGGAAATTTCCAGGTGGGCTGATGCCCAGGGGGTCACCCAAACCGCCCTCACAGCTGCAATTAATGCTAGGAACATCAAGTACTTATCCACCTGGCCAGCGGCTGCATATGCCCTCAAGAATTCAACTGTATAGCTGCACTGTGGTATTTTGTGCTGCGCTATGGTAATGCTGACCCAATCTACTTCTGTTGACCCTGCCTACTTGTGCTGTCCGCCTTGCACACTGCTGCCACATAAGTGCATTGCCAGTACCTTTCGCTCTAATCGAGCTCAAAGTCTCCTTCTTCCCTACACTGGCAGCTGCCGGCATTCAGACTATTAGATGCCCCCAGAGGATTTCACAACAGTTTAGAGAAGAAAAAGTGCAGCTAACGGTCAGAAAAATACAGTGACTAAAAAAAACATATTAGGCATCCATACGACCCTAATAACCTAAACAATTAACAAAAATGACCAAAAAAATGTATATGTACCCCCAAACAATGCCAAAAATATTAACATTTCTTTTACATAAAGTCCTCATGCACCCATGTCAACGAAAAAATAAAAACGTTATGGCTGCTGAAATGCAGAGGCAGAAATAAAAAATATTTTACCTTTTCAGGCCTGGTTATTAAAGGAATCAACCTGTAGTGAAGAATAGATAATTACGATACCTGACAGATCCCACGTAAACTGCTCCAGTTCTAGAGCAGGGATCAGCAACCTCCGGCACTCCAGCTGTTCTAAAACTACAACTCCCAGAATCCTCCTTTTACTTCTATGGGAGTCACAATAACAGCCGAGTAAGTGTGCATACTGAGAGTTGTAGTTGCACAGCAGCTGGAGTGCCGAAGGTTGCTGACCGCTGTCCTAGAGTGCTGGGTTTTCCCAGCTGCAACAGTGATGTCACAACAACAACATGTGACTGCTGCAGCCAATCACTGGCCTCAGTGGTGAACCGAAGAGGCCAGTGATTGGCTGCATGCATTCTATATTGAAAAATCAGGTGGACACAGGGGTCACTAAGCTGCTGTTTTCAGCACTGACCATAAGGAATATGTGGCTGTGTAAGATGTACTAGTCCTTTTACAGAACAAAGTGATGTGAATTAATTTAGACTTGATAGCAGTTAAAGGGATTGTCTAAGTTTTTTTTTTTTTTTACCAAAGTGATAGGGACCTAGTAAAATAATAAAAATGTCTTGCCTTCTCTTCCTGCTCTTGCATAGGTCCAGCACAACTACTCAGTCATCTTCCCGGGATGCAGCCAGTGACATATTGTTTGGCTTCAGTGGTGATGTTCTGTTCACCTCTGCGGCCAATCACTGGCTTCAGTAGTCTTATGTTGTATAGTGCTCAGGTTAGTGATTGGTTGGAGCGGTAGATGGAATGCCACCACTGCAGCCAAACAATATGTCGCTGGCTGCAGCCTGGAATAATGACAAAGGGGCCGTGCTGGATCGCAGGAAAGGCAGATAAGTTTTTTTATTATTTTACCATTTCACGTTGGTAACGTTAAAAAAACAAATGGCCAACTCATTAAAAGAAAAGTGATACTTACACAAACAACTGCAGCCAAGATACTCTTAGGGAGCCTGCACACGTTGCAGATCAGGAGCAGTTTGTCAGTATGAATTATGGCGTACAAACCCCCAGAGTAATACAGTACCAGTAAAGTGAATGAAATTAGACACATCTCATGTATGCCGAAATCAACCTGCTGTGCCGAAATCCGCAGCTTGACAATTTTGCGAGAACTGCGGAAAATCTGCATCAAATCTGCCCCACAAAAACACAAGTAAGGATTTTCCACACTTGTGTTTGCCGATCCGGCAGGCTGTTTCGGTAGGGAATAGCCTGGAGGATTAACTATAATGGGGTCCAGATGTGATCCGTCCACGACTTGGCAAATATTCAGAGAAACAGCCAGACAAATACCGCTGCACGATTCCTGAGATTCTATGCTGTGTCGATACACACAGAAAATCGCATGAAAAACTGTGTGGATTTTTTGTTTTGAAACCCGCACCCATGTGCAGGAAGCCTAAGATTACAATATAGTGCTGTTACTTTAAGAAAAGCAAACCACTTCCCTGGATATATTGTGCACAGTGCATCCTTCAACAAGCTGTTCCCTGCCACCTGCTCAGTGCTTTAATTACAAGACTAGACTACGGTGTCAGCTATGGCGGTACAATGTTTTTGTCATTCTGTTTCTTCAACAGCAACCGACTGGGGATATGTTTAACTAGAAACAAACAGAAAACATGATTCCAATGCCAGTGCAGAGCTGGCACACAGCACTCATTGTGCCAGACCATTTACAGCAAATCATTTCTCACTAACAAACAGAATGAGCACTCATTGTGTCACAGCGGAAGAGCCTTGAAGATGGCTTATACATGGATTCTACACACAGCTACTGACTTCAGCACTGCCAGAGGTGACACTCACTCTGTTAGCAGCCAGGCACTATTCACAATCTCCTTCTCCTTTAATAACAGCTGGTTTGTCAGATCTTCAACGGCTTGATCAAAGGCTCCCGGCTACGAAAGAAAGGCAAGAACATTTAAATAGTGAGAAGTCAACTAGACTTGTCCTAGTTATATCAAGGAAGGGATTACAACACATTCTTCTAACAAACCTTAACGCAATTCACTTTTCCTTAAAGAGGACCTTTCACCACTCCTGACATGCCTGTTTTAATAGCTTCATGCATTCCCCATGTAATAACAAGTCTGGAACATCTATTCTTATAGCTCTATGTTGTGCCATTCCTTTATTATTACTACTAGAAGTTATGAATAAATTGCTAGCAGTCTGCAGTAAGGGTACAGAGGGGTGGTAACAAGTTGGGGGTGCATAGTCTGAAAATGGCAGCACTGATTGGATAGAGTGAGTCTGTGCAGGTACACACCCCCAACTTGTTACCACCGCTCTGTACCCTTACAGAAGACTGCTAGTAATTTATTCATAACTTCAAATAGAAATAATAAAGGAATGGCACAACATACAGACATAAGAATAGATGTTCCAGACTTGTTATTACATGGGGAATGCATGTAGCTATTAAAACATGCATGGCAGGAGTGGTGGAGGTCCTCTTTAAAGGAGATGTCCAAGTTATTTTTATTGATGACTTATCCTCCTCAGGATAGATCATCAATATCAGATCAGCGGGGGTCCGACACCGGGCTGTAGGCTTGAGCGAATTGACAGGTCTCTGTACAGCATTAAAACAAAGTGTTTGAACTAATCTACTTCGGCTCTAGGAATACCCGGCACCCCCACCGATCAGCTGGTTAAAGAGAAGGCGCACACCATACCAGCTCTGCCTCCTCTTCATTATTTACCTGCTTGTCGTCGCATCCGCAGCAGTCAGCAGGAGTAATTACACCTAACCGTCCCATTTATTTCAATAGGACAGCTCATTCCTATACAAGTGTATACTACATTGAAGTGAATGGGACGACTTAAGTGTAAGTACACCTGCTGACTGCTGCGGATGCGGCGGCAACCAGGTAAATAATGAAGAGGGGGCAGAGCTGGCAGACAGCTGATGTGCGGGGGTGTCGGCTGTCGGACCCCCGCCGATCTGATATTGATTACCTATCATCAATAAAAAATAACTTGGACAACTCCTTTAAAGGGGTTGTCCCACGAAAAATATTCTACAGTTTTTAAACCAGCTCCTAGATCTGAATACTTTAGTAATTGCATGTAATTAAAAATTCTGTATAGCTACTGAGTTATTCAGTAAAATGTATCTGTATAGAGCCACTTAATTTCTTATTTCTTTGACCTGCTCACTGAGAAGGCCGCACATGCTCATTTACATATTTCAACTGCCTCCTGAGCTGTGATAGGGAGAGAATGGACACGCCCCCTTTGCTGCAGCAGAAAATACACTCCCCTTGAGCTGTCAGCGTTATATAAATCTAGCAGAGTAATGAATGGGGAGATCTCTGGATCCATCACTGGTTCTATCATTGTTAGAAAGGTATTGTCATGTACTATATGATGTCTGATTTCCAGTTTTTACATTATTCGTGGGATAACCCCTTTAAGTATCCTAAATCTGAACTCATTCCTGGAGGCAAAAAAATAAAGAATTTACCTATGAAATAATATTTGTATATGCATAAACATATAGAGAGTGAGCAGCAGCTCCGAAGACAGTCTTTCAACGGTGAACATACCTGATGTGTATTTTATAATGGTCCCTGTTTTATAAGGCAAGAATATAAAAAAAGCTGTGGGTTTGTAGATATGTCGTGTGATGGTCATATGGTCTCTAACACTGGGCGGCATTGTACTGTGTACAGATAAATATGAAGAATACATATGTTCTCTGGCAGGAATAGTTGTGGAGCAGGGCCTAATGTATATTCTGGGTATATAGAAGACAAAACAACACAATATTCACATTATATGTAGGGTATACACCAAGTAACATACAGTAAAATTCAATTGCTCGCATAGAACAATACAGCAAACATTCATCATCTTGATTACGACAATTTTCCAAAAGCGGATTTGTAAAGTGCAACCGCTTGCATTACATCTACAAATCAATGTGTGTATCTTACATTTTATGTGGATTAGGCCTCATGCACATGACTGTATTTTGCCATCCATGTGCTGTCCCATCTGTATGTCTGTCCTGCAAATCACAGAACACGTCCTATTCTTGTCCATTTTTCTAATGATGGGAGTGAGAAAGTGCAGATTGCACATGGAAGGTGTTTGTATATTGCGGACCACAATGCGGCTCAGCCGCGTCCATGAGGCCTTATTGTATATGTCCATATACCTGCTATATACAGTAGTAGTGCAGGGTGCTTTCTTGGGCCTTCTGGGTAAATAATCCTTGCTGATTCAGTTGTGAGAGTAAAAGCACTATCACAGTGCTTTGTCACATGGGGTTCCATGTTACTTGGCAGCGTTGTCTTTTCTTTTGCTCCTGTTAACCAGGACTTTCATCCTACATCCAGGGCCAAATTTACCGAATGGGCCTGGGCCTAGTCCTATAGGTAATCATGAGGGAAGTGAATTTTCAGGGAACTGAACAGTATTTAGTATTAATTAGGGATGAGCGAATCAACTTCAGATGAAACATGATTCTCATAAAACTTCATTAGAATACTGTTCGGAGTGGAGCTCCGTACAGTGTTAGAATGTATTGGCTCCGATGAGCCGAAGTTATTACTTTGCGAAGTCTCGTGAGACTTCGGGTAATAGCTTCAGAAATTAATTTCTACTGTTAAAAACCTTCTACCGACTCAGTTTCGGTTCCAAGTGTTTTTTTTACAGTAGAAAATAACTTCGCCTCATCGGAACCAATACATTCTTATACTGTACTCCGTACAGTATTCTAATGGAGTGTTAATCAAATGTGTATTAACATGTTAGTTGGGCACTCATTGAGACATTTATTACCTATCGGATGACGGGTGACAAACTTTAATGGTAAAATCCCTTTAAGGTGCAGCATACAGCAGTGTTCCTCAACTCCAGTCCTCAAGGCCCACCTACAGATCATGATTTGAGAATATCTCACAGAATGAAGATCTGTGGTAAATCCTGATGCACTGACACTAATTATATCACCTGCTGCATACTAAGGAAATCCTGAAAACATGACTGGCAGGTGGGCCCTGAGGACTGGAGCTGAAGAACCCTGCACTACAGGATGGCCAGAGTCTAAGGTACCCGACAACCCAGAGTAATGTGTTTTGGTCAGTGATTTCCATCAGTGATTGTGAGCCAAAACCAGGATCGAAGCCTCCACAGACATGAGGTACAAGTGCATCTCAATAAATTAGAATATCATCAAAAAGTAGTTTTTTTTCAGTAATTCAATTCAGAAAGTGAAACACATATTATATAGAGTCATTACAAACAGAGTGAACTTTTTCAAGTGTTTATTTATGTTAATGTTGATGATTATGGCTTACAGCCAAGAAAAAGCAAAAGTCATTATCTCAGAAAATTAGATTATTATATTAGACCAACCTTAAATTTTTATTTAAACACAGAAATGTTGGCCAAATGAAAAGTATGCACAGTAAAGGCACTCAATACTTGGTTTGGGCTCCTTGTGCATGAATGACTGCATCAATGCAGCGTGGCATGGAGGCGACCAGCCTGTGGCACTGCAGAAGTGTTATGGAAGCCCAGGATGCTTTGATAGCAGCCATCAGCTCGTCTGCATTGTTGGGTCTGGTGTCTCATCTTTCCTCTATGGGGTTAAGGTCAGACGAGTTTGCTGGCCAATCAAGCACAGTGATACTGTGGTTATTAAACCAGGTATTGGCACTTTTGGCAGTGTGGACAGGAGCCAAGTCCTGCTGGAAAATAAAAATTCCATCTCCAAAAAGCTTGTCGGCAAAGGGAAGCATGAAGTGCTCTAAAATTTCCTGGTAGACGGCTGCAGTGACTTTGGTCTTGATAAAACACAGTGGACCTACACCAGTAGATGACATGGCTCCCCAAACCATCACTGATTGTGGAAACTACACACTAGACCTCAAGCAGCTTGGATTCAGTGCCTATCCACTCTCCCTCCAGACTCTGGGATATTGATTTCCAAATTAAATGCAAAATTTTTTTTTCATCTGAGAACACCTTTGACCACTGAGAACAGTCCAGTTCTTTTTCTCCTTGACCCAGGTAAGACACTTCTGGCATTGTCTATTGGTCATGAGTGGCTTGACACATGGAATGTGACACTCGTAGCCCATGTCCTGGATACGTCTGTGTGTGGTGGCTCTTGAAGCCTTGACTCCAGCAGCAGTTCTCTCCTTATGAATCTCCCCCAAATTTAGGAAAGGCCTTTTCTTAAAGGGTTATTCTCATTTTAGACAATGGGGGTATATCGCTAGGATATGCCCCCATTGTCTTATAGGTGCGGGTCCCACCGCTGGGACCCGCACCTATATCGAGAACGGAGCCCCCGAAGTGAATGAGGGCGCACTGCGCATGCACGGCCCGGCTCCCATTCATTCCTATGAGCGGCGCGGGGAGCTGCGCCTGGTGGTGGCCGGACCCCCGGAAACCTGGGGTCCTCCAGGCGCAGCGCTCCCCGCTCCGTTCTGGCTATAGGTGCGGGTCCCAGCGGTGGGACCCGCACCTATAAGACAATGGGGGCATATCCTAGCGATATGCCCCCATTGTCTAAGATGAGAATACCCCTTTAACAATCCTATCAAAGCTGCGGTTCTCCCTGTTTCTTGTGCAACTTTTTCTACCACCCTTTTTCCTTCCACTCAACTTTCCATTAATATGCTTTGATACAGCACTCTGTGAACAGCCAGGTTCTTTAGCAATGACCTTTTGTGGTTTACCCTCCTTATGGAGTGTGTCAATGACAGCCTTCTGGACATCTGTCAAGTCAGCAGTCTTCCCCATGATTGTGTCGCCTACTGAACCAGAATAAGGGACCTTTTTAAAGTCTTAGGAAGCCTTTGCAGGTGTTTTGGGTTAATTATTCTAATTTTCTGAGAAAATGCATTTTGGGTTTTCCTTGGCTGTAAGCCATAATCATTGACATTAACAGAAATAAACACGTGAAAAAGTTCACTTTCTTTGTAATGACTCTATATAATATATATGTGTTCCACTTTATGAACTGAATTACTGAAAAAAAACAACTTTTTGATGATATTCTAATTTATTGAGATGCACTTGTATAATGGAAAGATCTGCACCTGGTTTTGTCTCAAAAATCACTGATGGAAATCACTGACCAAACACTGACATGTGAATAAGTCATAACACTGAGGATGAGGATTAGGTTCTGAGCTAAGGAAATCTGTAGGACAACATAAACTGGTGACAGAGACCCCTATGAAAGTGCTGGGTCACTTTATTGAACTAACATTTTTCTAAAATCTGTATTGAGCAGCTACAGTGTAAACTGAGTGTTGGGGTTGTTCAACAGAACCCAAGTGATGGACAGTCCTTACATTCTTGAGGTCCTAGGTGCAGGGAGAGCTGGGTGCTCAAGAATATGAGGCCCCTAAGGCAAGCACTCTATTGAACAGATGGACCTGCTCAGTACAGATTTTAGCAAAATGGCTGGGTCAATTCAAGAACGTGACCTATCATTTTCATCAAGGTCTCTGTCACCAGTTTATGTTGCCCTCAGACAGGCCACCATAAAACTGGTAGCAGATAACAGTACGGTCTATTATGCATTCTCTATAAATTACATATTTGTTTTACCCTGGCAACAAAGAACTTTCTCATGATAAATTTTTGGTTGGAATGAGTTTCCGAAGCCTGTGACTTGTTTGTCTCTTGCGCTTGATTACTCTTGGTGTCCTGGTTGGTTTCAGAGTCTGGATGATCTTGTGCTCCAAGTGTGACGGGACGAAACTCTCCCCCTTGCTCAGGCTGGGCCATTTCTGAAAACTGAGTAAATAAAAAAAATAAATAAATAATGAAGAACACACGTGGTGGTGACCTGAGTGAGAACTATAAAAACATCATCACTATGTAATTTTCTGAATTACCCCTCGTAGTAGAGAATAATGCTATCTGGAACAATGCAGCCCTGTCAAGCGGTCACACCCAAGAGAAACAACAAGCGTTAGTGTACATTGTGTGCTGAAGGCGTTCACCGTGCACGCAGTCACAGCTACCTTCTAGGTTTTGTTTAGTTCTGTATGCATATAAGCTGAATAATTCATTTTTCAGATAAAATAAATCTACAGAACATGGACACATGCCTGCAGCTATTAATGCGAGTATGTCACCAATGTAAACTGCTGACAGCACTAGGTGGCGGCTGGGGAGAGCAGGAAAAAAATACCTTTTGTGAATCTTTTATCAGGAGGGCTGAGAATATGAAGTCTGCTCCTGTGAGTGCCCAGGAGGTGGAGTTTCACTCTTACGTTCTCTCTACATTGAGCTGCTTCACGGCCCCTCCCCTCTGCTTTGAGTGCCAGCCATAGCATCCAACCAGAAGACCAGAGAGGGGCTGTGAAGCAGCTGGATGCAGAGATCGGAGAGCACAGTGAAGCTCCACTTGCAGGAGCAGAATTTGGCAGAATAAAACTTCATATTTACAAAACTCCTGATAATAAAAGCTCCACAGAAGGGACCGCTCTCCCAAGCCCATACCTAGTGTTGTCAGCAGTTTACCATGGTCAAAACCGCTATCAGACCCCCTTTACACTTAGTATCTAATGTACAAAAGCGAAACAGAATACTGGATTAGGACCTTCATGCATTGAAAGCATGTTATAGGCATCTAAAAATGCTTGCATCATACTGGTAAGGCTCTATTCACACCACATTTGTGTTGAACGCCCACTCTAAATGTTGACCATGTCAAAGTTATAGCACAAGGTATGCAACTGTATATCATACCTCTGGGTCTCTGAGTCCTATTTTCAATAAAAAAAAAACCCTACATTACGCAGAAGATATACCTTTTTGAGGGAATACTTTATATCGGAAAGCATAGTTGACTACACTTTACAATACAGGGTATGCCAGTTCATAACTCACACTTTTGACATATGACCATCTGTTACCTAGAAGTCTATGGATAATTTCTGTTGCACATTTACACTATATATCTGTATATGGGATAGATAGATAGCTAGATAGATAGATAGACGGATAGATATTAGATAGATACTAAATAAACAGATGGGTAGATATGGGGTAGATATGGGGTAGACAGATACTAGATAGATAGATAGATAGATATTAGATAGATACTAGATAGATAGATAGATAGATAGATACTAGATAAATATATACAGAGATGAATAGATAGATAGAGAGATATACAGATAGACGGATAGATATTAGATAGATACTAGATAAACAGATGGGTAGATATGGGGTAGATAGATAGATAGATAGATAGATAGATAGATAGATAGATAGATAGATAGCTTGGAGAAAATCCACGGCACTCCAAAAAATAACGTAGCTTTTGGGTGAATAAACACTTATCTTTTTTATTTTTTGGAGTGCCGTGGATTTTCTCCAAGTTAGCTTATTCGGATATTGGATCTTTTCCTCAGCCACTGGCACCCAGCCATTACTTTTTGTCTGTGCGGTCCACCATTTTCTGGTTTTGGTAGATAGACAGACAGATAGACAGACAGATAGACAGACAGATAGACAGACAGATAGACAGACAGATAGACAGATAGATAAGGGATGGATAGATAGATAGATATTAGATAAACAGATAGATAAACAGATATTAGATAGATAGATATTAGATAGATACTAGATGGATAGATGGATAGACATGAGATAGACATGAGATAGACATGAGATAGACATGAGATAGACATGAGATAGACATGAGATAGACATGAGATAGACATGAGATAGACATGAGATAGACATGAGATAGACATGAGATAGACATGAGATAGACATGAGATAGACATGAGATAGACATGAGATAGATACTAGATAAACAGATAGATAGATAGATAGATAGATAGATAGATAGATAGATAGATACTAGATAAACAGATAGATAGATAAATAGATAGATAGATATGGGACGGATATGGGACGGATATGGGACGGATATGGGACGGATATGGGACAGATATGGGACAGATATGGGACAGATATGGGACAGATATGGGACAGATATGGGACAGATATGGGACAGATATGGGATAGATATGGGATAGATAGATTTCTCTATTAGACTACCATTGTCTAGACCGCTAGGAGTGTTTATATGTACTAAAGTCAATCCTCAGGGAAAAAATTAAAGCTGGTAACCTTAGCCTCACTGAAGCGCTCCAACACAAGGGAGCTATCACTGTTTCTGAAAGAAAAGAGCAATAAACTCAGTGAGTCAGTCACCATCACATGTCCGGTTATGCATATCCTGGCACATAATGCATGCACGTGGCCTCACACTGTATTGCCTCATGCACGTCTGTGTGCATTCCATATTTTTCTCACAATGGCTATTCTCGTCTGCACAGGAATCGGTGTGCTATCTGCAAAAGGCGTGGATGGCAGACGGATGGAAAAATCATGGGTATGAGCCCTTACTGCAGATTTAAATAGCTAAAAGCTACAAAGCATAAGCTCAGTAATACCAGTGCACTCCAGGGTCCATGTCTGGTGTTACATATCAACTTAATTATGCCATAGAGACTATATCCCAGCTAAACAACTTCAGGCATGATTATCTATTGGTATTCTGAAATTACTGTAAGAAACGTCTTCATTCATATTTCCTGCCGGACACAGATAGGCATAATAATGATTCATAATACAGTGGTCCCTCAAGTTACATTATTAATTGGTTCCAGGAGGACCTTTGTATGTTGAAACCATTGTAAGTTGAGTAATCGGTTCCAAGGCCCAAAATGTCATCCAAGATAAGAGAAAACAAAGATTTAAGAAAAACAAGCAAATAAGGCCTCTTTCACACTAGCGTTAGCACGGATCCGGCACCTAAAGGGTGCCAACGGATCCGTGCTAACGCTATACATGTGTGGAGCCGGAGCAGCGCTCCGGCCCCACACATGACACACATTGAAACAAGACACAGACATACAGACATACAGACATACATACATACAAACATACATACATACTCACATACTCCAGGGACGCCGACAGAACGTCTTCACGCGCCTCCTGCGCACAGTGATGACGATTCCCCACAGCGCCCTCTGCTGGGCGCAGTGGGGAAACGTCATAGCTGCGCGCAGGAGGCGCGTGAAGACATGCTCCTGGCGTCCCTGGAGTATGTGAGTATGTATGTATGTATGTCTGTATGTCTGTATGTATGTCTGTATGCCTGTATCTATGTATGTAGCCGGATCCGGAATGACCCCCCATTGCAAATCAATGGAGGACAGATCCGGATTACTGGTGTGTCACACCAAACGGATCCGTCCCCATTGACTTGCATTGGGGGTCATTCCGGATCCGTCTTGGTGCGGATGCCTGGACCGGAGAGCAAACCGCAGCATGCTGCGGTTTGTTCTCCGGTCTGAAGACGGAACAGAATGCTTTCAGGAGCATTCCATTGTCTTCAGTTCAGTTTTGTCCCCATTGACAATGAATGGGGACAAAACTGAAGCGTTTTTTTCCGGTATTGAGCCCCTATAACGGAACTCAATACCGGAATTTAAAAACGCTAGTGTGAAAGTAGCCTAACTAAGACAGATAAGACAAGTCCTTACATATAACAGTCAGGGATAGCTGATAACTAGCAACTAATAACAATAATACAGCTAATTTACCAGAGAAGGGGCCTTGATTGGTTGGATCTGAGTCTGTACATTGTATGTTGAGTCTAGTTGCAAGTTACAATGGGTGAGAACAGACCATTGTATGCTGACAATATTGTATCTTGAGGCCATTGTATCTTGAGGGATCACTGTACTCCCAAGGAGCCTTTCTTGGTCATTACTTTATTTCTCTCATCCATGTATACATAGTAGATTAAAACAGAAGCACATATTTCATGACCATGAACAGTGAGGTGACGACGATCTACCGGCAGAGTTCCACAGCTCCTAAATAAAGCTGGCCAAACACATTAAAGGGGTTGTCCAGTTTCATCATATAAGATCAGTGGGAGTCTCACTCTAGGCTCCCCCATGATCATATGTTTGAAGGAGCCACCGTGTTTGGTGAGCACTAAGTTGTCTTCACTATTCACCTGCACGCTGTATACGTTGTTGCGGTATACACTGTACTGTACATGCAGGTAAACACTGAAGAGGATGCAGCGCTCACAGTCCCTTCAAATCGATGGGGGCTACAGGGAGTCAGACCCCCCCACTGATCTAATATTGAAGACCTATCCTGAGGATAGGTCACCAACATCATGAAACTGGATAGTCCCCTTAACCCCTTGACGCATTTGGACGTAACTGTACGTCCAAATCGCAAGTAATTTACTGCATTTAGACGTACAGTCACGTCCAAAACTGGTTACCGGGGCTGTGACACTATAAAGTGTCACAGTCCCGGAGTCTCCGCTCTCCCGGAGAGTAGAGATACCAGGGAAGTCGTCAAGGGACCAATCAGAGTGGTCCCTTGCCGGCAAGCGCTCCGATTGGTTAGTCTCTGCAGATTAACCAATCGCAGCACTTCATTGAGAAAAAAAAGCCGGTTTCAGGCTGTGATCTCCACGCTGGAGATCACAACCCAAAAACAGGCATGAATACTGTGCCCCCGTGGTAAGTGCCCCCCCACATGCGGCCATTGCCCCCCCACATTGTCCCTCATCATCCCCAGATGCCCCCTGCTGCCATGTATTCTGAGATGTACTCTCTCTTCCATCGGGCTGCCGCTGCTGCAATGGCAGTGGCCCGATGGTTACCATGGCAACCGAACACCTTACAAAAGCGTCCAGGCTGCCAGACCCTGAGGGTTTGACCAGCCTTAGGCCTCTTTCACATGAACGTTGTTTTTGCGGGCTCTGATCCACATTTTTCACATGAAAAATGCGGACCCATTCGTTTCTATGGGTCCGCAAAAAATACTGAGAGTATACTGTATACTGTCCGCATCCGTATGCCTGTTACGTAGCCCCGCAAAAAAAAATAAAACGGACAAGGATAGGCATTGTTACAATGGATCAACAAAAAAAACGGATGCGATACGGACGACATCCGTTTATTTTGCGGACCGCAAAACACAACGTTCGTGTGAAAGTAGCCTTAGTGCAAGTGTAGCACTGACAATAGAGTGCATTGCAATAGATGACTATTGCAATGCACTGTATAGCCATCAGGCCCACTGGATCTTCAAGATTCAAATGGGTCTTGATAAAAAAAAAAAAAAGTGTAAAAAGAAAGTAAAAAAAAAAAAAGTGTAAAAAAAAAAAGTAATAAAAAAACAACATAATTGGTATTGCTGCGTCCGTAATAACCTAATCTATAAAAGTATCATATCACTAATCCCGTGTGGTGAACGCCGTAAAAAAATAATGTAAAAAACAATGACTGAATTGCTGTTTTTGTCACCTCACCTCCACAAAATAAATAACAAGTGATCAAAAAGTCATATGTACCCCAAAATGATACCAATAAAAACTACAACCCCTCCCGCAATAAACACACCCCAACACAGCTACGTTGGTGAAAAAATAAAAAAGTTATGGACTTTAGTATATGGCGAGGCAAAATCTAATTTATTGTAAACACAAAAGTTATTTTATGCTGAAAAAGTAGTAAAATATAAAAAATACTATATAAATGTGGTATCATCATAACCGTATCAACCCACAGACTAAAATTATCATATCAAATTTACCACAAGAGGAACCCCTTAAAAAATAAAAATAAAAAACTCTGACATAATTGCCATTTTTACCGTATTCACCTCCACAAAAAAAAGTTATAAAAAGTTATCAAAAAGACTTATGTACCCCAAAATGATACCAATAAAAACTACAACCCCTCCCGCAAAAAAACAAGCTCTCACACAGCTACATTGGTGAAAAAATAAAAATGTTATGGCCCCTAAAAACAGTTTCAGCAAATTACATGTTAGAAAATCATGATGCCACTCCTGCCCTTCTGAATGCTGCCGTGGCCCCAAATAGAGGTTTACGACCATATATATGGTGTTGCTGTATTCAGGAAAAAATGCAAAACAAATTATCGTGTGCATTTTCTCATGTTAGCCCTTGTGAAAAAAAAAAAATTGGGGCTAAAGCAACATTATATTGGAAATAAAAGTTAATTTTTCATTTTCACAGCCATGCGTTTCTAAATTCTATAAAACGCTTGTTGAGTCAAAGCATTCACTTCACCCCTATATTTATTCCTTGAGGGATGCAGTTTCCAAAATGGGGTCACTTTTGGGGGTATTCTTTCTAGGGGTTCCTCAGGGTCTCTTCAAATGTGACATGGCACCTGAAAACCATTGCAGCAAAATCTGCCCTCCGTTAACAATATGGCGTTCCTTTCTTTCTGTGCCCTGACGTGTGCCTATACAGCAAGTTACAGCCACATATGAGGTGTTTCTGTAAACTGCAAGATTAAGGGTAATAAATATTGAGGTTTGTTTGACTGTTAACCCTTGCTGTGTTACAGGAAAAAAATGGATTAAAATGGAAAATCTGCACAAAAAATGAAATTTTGCTTTAACTCTTGTGGAATACCTCAAGGTTAACAAAGTTTGTAAAATCAGTTTTGAATAACTTGAGGGGTGTAGTTTCTAAAATGGGGTAATTTATGGGTGATTTCTACTATGTAAGCCCCACAAAGTGACTTCATAACTGAACTGCTCCTTAAAATAAAAGTGGGTTTTTGGCAATTTTCTTAAAAACTTAAAAATTTGCTTCCAAACTTCTAAGCTTTCTAACGTCCCAAAAAATAAAATTACATTTACAAAATGATGCCAACATAAAGTAGACATATGGGAAATGTAAAGTAATAATTATTTTATGAAGTATCACTATCCATCTTAAAAGTGGAGAAATTCTAATTTTAAAAATAGCAAATTTTTCAACATTTTCTGCAAATGTGATTTTTTTTTATGCATAAAGGTAAAACTTATCAACTCAAATTCACCACTAATATGAAGTATGATGTGTCACAAGAAAACAATCTCAGAATTGCTTGGATAAGTAAAAGCGTTCCAAAGTTATTACCACATAAATTGACACGTCAGATTTGAAAAATGGGGCTCCAGCATTTTGTCCAAACTGGCTGTTACATGAAGGGGTTAACTGCATCCGAACCTGTTGACATCGGCAAGATCAAACAACCATCAAGTGTGTCCAGACTCTTGCCCAATGGTAGATGTTAGAAGAAGGACCTGGCAGTTGAATTTCAACCTTCTTTATCCTTTGATAAGCCAACACTAGAAGAGTCTAGCAGAGGATTATTCCCCTCTCCCCTTCAAGAGAACATGCATGCCCGAGGGGGTCAGAAGTGGTGGTCAGTCAACACCTATCTAAGGCTCCATTCACACGTCCTATTTTTCTTTCCTGATTTGATCCTGATTTTTTCAGGACCCATTGAAATGAATGGATCCAGATCAGGATCAGGATCGAATCAGGAAAGAAAAACAGGACGTGTGAATGGAGCCTAAGATGTATGGCCAGCTTTATTGTATGACCAGGCCTTTCCCTCCAAGAAGGAACACGGTAAATTTAGGACAAAGGGAAGAAAAAACTGCAGGTAATCTAAACACAATAAATACATCCCAAACTATAATTCCAGAAAAACAATCAATGGGATGAAATAATCTAAAGTAATAGTATGTTCATATAGCAGATTTTTCAGCCGTGGAAACCCTGACCCATCCCACGTCCATCCACATCTTTAAGGTGGGATGGGAATCCGCCATGTGAACAGGCCCTGAGGAGTAATAAAAACTGAGTTACTGTTGCTTCAGATTTTTTCCATAAATCAATAACACAGGCTGACATGAGACACTCTGTAATATATTTAATTCATTTGTAACTAGAGATGAGCGAGCAGTGCTTGTTACGAACACTGTAACGCTCGGGTCCCGTGTGAAATGCCCGCAGGCATTGCGGATCCGTCCTCATCTGCATGTAAGTCAATGAGGACGGATCGTTTGGTATGACACTCATACCAAGTCAGTGGGTTCCGTCCTCACTGACTTTAAGACGGGTGAGTGTCATACCAAACGATCCGTCCTCATTGACTTAAATGCAGATGAGGACGGATCCGCAATGCCTGCGGGCATTGCACACGGGACCCGAGCGTTACAGTGTTCGTAACAAGCACTGCTCGCTCATCTCTATTTGTAACATATTTTTAAACGCAAAAATTTCAATTTTTTCCGCCACTCCCCCATGCACTGATCATCTTCAGTGGGCATATTGTGGTTAACCCCTTAGTGACCAGCCTGTTTTTTGGCCTTACTGAACAAGCGTTTTTCTTCCTTTTTTCGTAGTTGCGTTCCAAGAGCTATAACTTTTTTTTATTTTTCCGTCTATATAGCTGGATGAGGACTTGTTTTTTGCGGGAAAAGTTGCCGTTTTTAATGGCGCCATTTTGGGGTACACATAACTTTCTGATTAACTTTTATTAACTCTTTCTGGGAGGGAATTAGAAAAAACAGCAATACTGCCACTGTGCTTTTACGTTATAAATCTTACGTTGTTCATTTTTCGGTATAAATAACATAATATCTTTATTCTCTGGGTCAGTGTGATTATAGTAATACCAAAAACATATAGTTTTTTTTTTTACGTTTTACTACTTTTTTGCAATAAAACCCCTTTTTTTTTTTAAAAAAAAAAAAAGGAAAAAAAATGTTTTTGCATCGCTGCTTCCTAAGACCCATAACTTTTTTATTTTTCTTTCTATGGGGTTGTGTGATGGCTTGATTCTTGCGGGACGACTTGTATTTTATGTAAATGGTGCTTTTTGATCGCTTGTTATTAAGTTTTTGTTGGTGGCAACTAAGAATAAATTAGCTGTCATTTTTTTAATTGTATTTTTTTTTTTTTTTTACAGTATTTTGATTGCTCTTAATCTCTATAGTGCATTGCATTATAATGGCAATGCTGTTCTGACATTGACATTGGTGCAACCTACTGGAAATTACTCAAGGCTGGTCTGGGGCCTACATGAGACCCCAGCCAGCCTTCACACACATCGGCACCCCGAGATCGCATTTGCTGGGAGACAGGTGGAGTCTGCTCCCTCTGTCAGCACTTTACATGCAGCAGGTGCCATTGCCCCCCCACATGTAAAGTGTTAAACAGCCCGGATCGGCACTCCTGCCGGGCTGTTAGAGCAGGGCCGCGGCTCTCATGGGGGGCCCGTGCAGCGCTTAGACTGGGCCACCGTAAAAAAAGCGGCGGCCCAGCCTAAGGCCCCTTAGTGACCGCCGTAAAAACACGTATGGGTGGTCACTAAGGGGTTAAAGAACAGCTCCGATAGAAAGAAAAATTGCATGTGGCAGTTATATAATGATTAATTGATTTCTAATATCAACCTAGTAAATAACTAGGCAGCACGCTGAGTGCATTTACTGATGAATTTGCATACTTTTGGTTAGTTTATGCTGCCTAGTTATTCAAGTAACCAGCAGAAAAAAATACAACTTATTGCTATAAAGGTATTCCATAGGACACAGCAATTCATAAACCTACAAATTATTATCACTTCCAGAGATCGCAATAACGCTTAAAAATGCGTCATAGACGCGTTTTCAGGCAATTTTACTCCCTGAAAAAAGTCTAAGGCGTACCACTACTCCTTAGACTTTTCCCAGTTTTTTATCAGCGCAGTGAGCAGCACAGGCAGCACAGCAATGCTGCCTGTGCCTGAAATAACCAATAACAAAGCTCCTTACAGCAAGGAGCTTTGTTATTGGTGCACCAGAGAAATACAGATCGGCTGAGGCAGAGGAAGCCGGCGGGAGCTGGAAGGAGGAGGGGCCTGCTCCCGGGGCTGGAAGGAGAGAGGGCGCGCAGAACATGGACCCTGGGGAACAAAACAGGGCGGCTGGAGAGGTAAAGGGCCGCAGACTGATGTGACTGGTGCCTGGGATAAGAGCTGCCTCCGGCCTGTGTCCCCCGGGTGGAGAGGGATGGGAGAGTTGTGGCAGTGAAAAGCCGTCAGTCTAGAAGTGAGTGATTTTCCCCCTCCCCCAACCATGGTTCTGTCCAGTCTCCCAGTTCTCTGCCCCCCCTCCTCCTGTCACCTCACTAATAACCCAACTCTCCCCCTCTAGTGACCCTGCTCCCCCTGTCGCCCCTCTAGTGACCCTGCTCCCCCCTCGCCCCTCTAGTGACCCTGCTCCCCGTCGCCCCTCTAGTGACCCTGCTCCCCCTGTCGCCCCTCTAGTGACCCTGCTCCCCCTGTCGCCCCTCTAGTGACCCTGCTCCCCCTGTCGCCCCTCTAGTGACCCTGCTCCCCCTGTCGCCCCTCTAGTGACCCTGCTCCCCCTGTCGCCCCTCTAGTGACCCTGCTCCCCCTGTCGCCCCTCTAGTGACCCTGCTCCCCCTGTCGCCCCTCTAGTGACCCTGCTCCCCCTGTCGCCCCTCTAGTGACCCTGCTCCCCCTGTCGCCCCTCGAGTGACCCTGCTCCCCCTGTCACCCCTCTAGTGACCCTGCTCCCCCTGTCACCCCTCTAGTGACCCTGCTCCCCCTGTCACCCCTCTAGTGACCCTGTTCCCCTGTCACCCCTCTAGTGACCCTGCTCCCCCTGTCACCCCTCTAGTGACCCTGCTCCCCCTGTCACCCCTCTAGTGACCCTGCTCCCCCTGTCACCCCTCTAGTGACCCTGCTCCCCCTGTCACCCCTCTAGTGACCCTGCTCCCCCTGTCACCCCTCTAGTGACCCTGCTCCCCCTGTCACCCCTCTAGTGACCCTGCTCTCCCCGTCGCCCCTCTAGTGACCCTGCTCTCCCCGTCGCCCCTCTAGTGACCCTGCTCCCCGTCGCCCCTCTAGTGACCCTGCTCCCCGTCGCCCCTCTAGTGACCCTGCTCCCCCTGTCGCCCCTCTAGTGACCCTGCTCCCCGTCGCCCCTCTAGTGACCCTGCTCCCCCTGTCGCCCCTCTAGTGACCCTGCTCCCCGTCGCCCCTCTAGTGACCCTGCTCCCCCTCCTTCTGTCACCCCACAGGGAAGCTGAACAGACTCCACCGACTACAATGGGATCGGTTCAGTTTCCATTTGCGATCTGCCTTTTTACCAGACAAAAAACTCCTGCATACAAGGCTTTTTTGTCTGGTCTTTCAACAGAATCTGCAACAGAGGCTCCAAATGCAGCCTCCAACACAGATGTGAGCAAGTGCAGGCCTTCGTATTATGTATTTTAATTACCGCAGATTTCGTACTCCTCCTCGGATAAAAATACTCCTCAAAAATGGTCAGAGGAGTATTTTTACTCTTCTGAAAAAAACGTAGCGCGACCTCTGATCACTTCTATGTCACCAGGTGGGACAGGGGAGCCCTGCAACTATGAGACATTTAGGCAAGGATTGGATTTACGTGTGTCAAATTCTCCTCCACATGCGGCGCACAAAAACCACTGCGTAAATTGACCTGTGGTGCGGATTTGAAATCTGTGGCTTGTCGATTAATGCTGTGGATCTCTCCTGCGGATTTCACCCTTGCAATAGAGAAGGTGAAGTCCGCTGGCTTTTCCGCATGTCATATATGCATGTAAGACAATGAGAAAGTTCAGTCTTAGGGTGCATGCAGTCTGCAAAACACGGATCCTCAAAAAATACAGATGATAATGTCCGTGTGGCGTCCAAGCTGCATCCGTTTTTTTCTTTGCGGACCCATTGTAACAACGCACGGTATGCTGTCCATATTTTGTTTGCGGCCCCATTGAAATGAACGGCCACATCCAATACACAAAAATAGGGACCAAAATACAGTGCCTTAAAGGGGTTCTCCAGGAATGATTTAAAGAGGACCTTTCACCTCTCCTGACATGCCTGTTTTAATAGCTTCATGCATTCCCCATGTAATAACTATTCTGTAACATCTATTCTTATGTCTCAATTTGTGCCATTCCTTTATTATTTCTACTAGAAGTTATGAATTGCTAGCAGTCTGCAGTAAGGGTACAGAGGGGAGGTAACCAGTTGGGGGTGTGTACCTGCACAGTCTGACAATGGCAGCACTGATTAGATAGAGTCAGTCTGTGCAGGTACACACCCCCAGCTTGTGATCCGTTGGAAGTGCCCGGAGGTGGCGTGGAGCCCGGGCTCCTGTGCTTTTTACATATTTTCCCCGCCCCAGCCCGCCCTGCACCTGACTCGGGTCCTCCTTCTGTGCCAGCGAGATCCCGCACCTGCGCAGTCTCTCGCCGGGCCATGCGCACTGCATGTTTCAGGTTTCTCGCCGTTGGCTGGCGCATGCGCAGTGACTTCGGCGATGCCGTGCCCAAAATGGGCATCGCAGTGTGCATGCTCCGTCCCGGCGAGAGACTGCGCAGGCGCGGGATCTTGCCGGCTAAGAAGGAGGACCCGAATGAGGTGCAGGGCGGGCGGAAGCAGTAGCGGGGGTGGAGATTTTATGTAAAAAATGGACTGGAGCCCGGACTCCAAGGCACTAAACGCCGCCTCCGGGCACTTGCGGCAATTCATTTGCATATATTTAAAACTCCGTTTTTGGGACTTCTAAAACACAGAGGAATGTGCCAAAGGTAACATTACTGTTGTTACATGTGCTATGGGCATCTTTATGTACTTTATAGGGGCCTAGGAGGTGACAGACTCCCTTTAAGGCCTCATGCACACGGCCATATTTTCAGTAGTCGTCCAATCCGCATTTTTCGCGGATTGGATGCGAACCCATTGACTTCAATGGGGCCACAAAAGATGCGGATAGCACACTGTGCGCTGTCCGCATCCATATGTATGTTATGCGGCCTCACAAAAAACATAGAACATGTCCTATTCTTGTCCATTTTGTGGACGAGGATAGGACATTTCTACAGGATTTGAGAAAAAAGTGGTGACATGCACACGGCCGGGATCTGTGATACAACTATGGGTATGCAACCTTGATAAATGTCCCTCATGAAGATTTATCAAAACTGGTGAAAAGGTAAACTGGCTTAGTTGCCCACAGCAACCAATCAGATTGATTCTTTCATTTTCCAAAGGATCTCTGAAAAAAATGAAAGGCTGAATCTGATTGGTTGCTAGGGAGAACAAATACAGTTTTCCTTTACAAACGTGTTGATAAACTTCCCCATTGAGCCTCGGAGACGTTTATGACGTGTAACGTTTCACAGTTAAACATTGCAGATGTCTGACAGCACAAAAACCTGTCTGACCACACCGTGAAAGCCAACCATGCTTCTCTGTTCATCGTCTTGTTAGGCCTCTTTCACAGGAGCAAGTTTTCTGCGTGAGTGCAATCAGTGAAGTGAACGCATAGCACCCACAATGAATCCTGAATCCGAAATGAATTCATTTCAATGGGTCTGTGCACATGAGCGTTGTTTTTCGCGCATCATTTCTGCGTTACGTGAGAATCGCAGCATGTTCTATATAGTTTTTCAAAGCTCTAGTCCCTTAGAAGTGATTGGGGCTTCAGTGGAAAACACACTGCATCCGGATGCAATGCATTTACTAGGAGATGTTTGTAAATCTTCAGGTTTTTGTTATTTTTTTACGTGTGAGAAACACTTCAAAACTGCTTGCACCAGTGTGGAAAAAACTGAAACACTGAACACAATTGCAGACAAAACTGAACTTGCTTGCGAAATGGTGTGAGTTTCACTGAACGCACCCTGACACAATACATATCATTGGTGTGAAAGAGGTCTTAAAGGGTTTCTCTAGGAATTACATAAATTGGCCTCCAAATATGTGAACAGAACAGGTTGCGTCCACGCTGCGCTCTGACGTCGCTGAGTTTTCTCGTCAGGCTGCTCAGACCTGACAACACCTCATAGGCAGGATTGCATCATGGTCAGAGCTCCTGCTCTATAAGACAGTAATGGAGAGATCCTGAGAGAGGCGCCCGCACACTGCCTAACATGATGAATCTGCCTGGCGCCCATAGGTTACTGGATGTCTGGACCACACACCTGATAGACTTCCTGTCAGTTATGTGACGCACACATACAGTATACAGGCTACAGGCACTAAAACTGCTTTCTGTCAGAGGTTTTCCAGCACATTCACACTTGCACAGTAGGTGCTGGTACAAGGAGCTGGCATGGCAGCAGTAGTAGTAGTAGTAATGCAGGGAGCAGGGTGGGGCTTGATGAAGTTTACTAAGTTCTCCATAAGACGTCGTGAGGGCAGAGCACGGAGGATGGCGGCTGCTCCTCCACATACACGTACAGGCCTGCACTTCCCGGGTCGGTGTAAAGAAACAAGGCACATACAGTCTTACCGGTGTCTTACAGGCTGGAGGACCCCCGGCCAGTTCCTCGTCTCCTCCTGTGACCGCACTGACTACAGGCAGATGATGAGAGTCACTACCCCTCCCACCCCTTGTGATCGCTGCTACTAGGAAGTGCTCAGCTCTGCCGTTAAAGTGGAAGTTCTGGTTCTCTCCATAGAGACGGCAGCTGTGTACACTGACCACTTACCGGCAGTAGGTTAGGTTTGTGCAGATATATCCCGAGAAGAGGCAGATACATAGAGCAAGCTGTAGTGACATTATGTGTCAGTAATAGGATAGGCCTCGGGTACGAAAACATCTATGAAGTACTGTATATAATAGATATATACAAGTGTCAGCTGCAGCCATATGGGCAGTGAATAAACACAATGCAATGGGGGTCATTTACAAAGACTGGCTTTTTACACAGGTCTTTTACCCACCTTTTGCGACGAGGCTGAAGTTGGTTTCTTATTCGGCCAGTTTCTTATTCGAGGCTGAAGTTGGTTTCTTATTCGTCAGTTTCTTATTCACATCATTTTTAATTTTTGGTTTTATTTAAGAATTTTGAGGACACCTTATCAACAGTACAATAAAAAGTTGCAGTGAGCCGAGCTTAATGTAAATCAGTTGAAAGCAGCATGAAAATCCAAAAGATGGGCACAAAATGGGCATCTAAGTAGGCACAAAGAAAGTGTGATTTAAAGAGTTAAATGAATTCGGGCCAGAGATCTCGCACTGCCGACATACAGAGGGTGATGCCCCACATCAGATACAGTTAAGTTCAGCCTGGCCCGAACAGGTTTTGGGCATGAAAACTGGCATCAAAATTGGCAGACAGGCACTTTTCCCTGATTTGAATAAGTAACTGATGTTTTTAAGGGGTTAAATGAATTCGGGCCAGAGATCTTGCACTGCCGAGATACAGAGTGTGATGCCCCGCATCAGATACAGTTCAGTTCAGCCTGGCCCGAACAGGTTCTGGGCATGAAAACTGGCATCAAAATGGGCAGACAGGCACTTTTCACTGATTTGAATAAGTAACTGATGTTTTTAAGGGGTTAAATGAATTCGGGCCAGAGATCTCGCACTGCCGACATACAGAGGGTGATGCCCCGCATCAGATACAGTTCAGTTCAGCCTGGCCCGAACAGGTTTTGGGCATGAAAACTGGCATCAAAGTGGGCAGACAGGCACTTTTCCCTGATTTGAATAAGTAACTGATGTTTTTAAGGGGTTAAATGAATTCGGGCCAGAGATCTCGCACTGCCGACATACAGAGGGTGATGCCCCACATCAGATACAGTTCAGTTCAGCCTGGCCCGAACAGGTTTTGGGCATGAAAACTGGCATCAAAGTGGGCAGACGGGCACTTTTCCCTGATTTGAATAAGTAACTGATGTTTTTAAGGGGTTAAATGAATTCGGGCCAGAGATCTCGCACTGCCGACATACAGAGGGTGATGCCCCGCATCAGATACAGTTCAGTTCAGCCTGGCCCGAACAGGTTCTGGGCATGAAAACTGGCATCAAAGTGGGCAGACAGGCACTTTTCACTGATTTGAATAAGTAACTGATGTTTTTAAGGGGTTAAATGAATTCGGGCCAGAGATCTCGCACTTCCAACATACAGAGGGTGATGCCCCACATCAGATACAGTTCAGTTCAGCCTGGCCCGAACAGGTTCTGGGCATGAAAACTGGCATCAAAGTGGGCAGACAGGCACTTTTCACTGATTTGAATAAGTAACTGATGTTTTTAAGGGGTTAAATGAATTTGGGCAAGAGATCTCGCACTGCCGACATACAGAGGGTGATGCCCCGCATCAGATACAGTTCAGTTCAGCCTGGCCCGAACAGGTTCTGGGCATGAAAACTGGCATCAAAGTGGGCAGACAGGCACTTTTCACTGATTTGAATAAGTAACTGATGTTTTAAGGGGTTAAATGAATTCGGGCCAGAGATCTCGCACTGCCGACATACAGAGGGTGATGCCCCGCATCAGATACAGTTCAGTTCAGCCTGGCCCGAACAGGTTCTGGGCATGAAAACTGGCATCAAAGTGGGCAGACAGGCACTTTTCACTGATTTGAATAAGTAACTGATGTTTTTAAGGGGTTAAATGAATTCGGGCCAGAGATCTCGCACTGCCGACATACAGAGGGTGATGCCCCGCATCAGATACAGTTCAGTTCAGCCTGGCCCGAACAGGTTCTGGGCATGAAAACTGGCATCAAAGTGGGCAGACAGGCACTTTTCACTGATTTGAATAAGTAACTGATGTTTTTAAGGGGTTAAATGAATTCGGGCAAGAGATCTCGCACTGCCGATATACAGAGGGTGATGCCCCGCATCAGATACAGTTCAGTTCAGCCTGGCCCGAACAGGTTCTGGGCATGAAAACTGGCATCAAATTGGGCAGACAGGCACTTTTCCCTGATTTGAATAAGTAACTGATATTTTTAAGGGGTTAAATGAATTCGGGCCAGAGATCTCGCACTGCCGACATACAGAGGGTGAATGCCCCGCATCAGATACAGTTCAGTTCAGCCTGGCCCGAACAGGTTCTGGGCATGAAAACTGGCATCAAAGTGGGCAGACAGGCACTTTTCACTGATTTGAATAAGTAACTGATGTTTTTAAGGGGTTAAATGAATTCGGGCCAGAGATCTCGCACTGCCAACATACAGAGGGTGATGCCCCGCATCAGATACAGTTCAGTTCAGCCTGGCCCGAACAGGTTCTGGGCATGAAAACTGGCATCAAAGTGGGCAGACAGGCACTTTTCCCTGATTTGAATAAGTAACTGATGTTTTTAAGGGGTTAAATGAATTCGGGCCAGAGATCTCGCACTGCCGACATACAGAGGGTGATGCCCCGCATCAGATACAGTTCAGTTCAGCCTGGCCCGAACAGGTTCTGGGCATGAAAACTGGCATCAAAGTGGGCAGACAGGCACTTTTCACTGATTTGAATAAGTAACTGATGTTTTTAAGGGGTTAAATGAATTCGGGCCAGAGATCTCGCACTGCCAACATACAGAGGGTGATGCCCCACATCAGATACAGTTCAGTTCAGCCTGGCCCGAACAGGTTCTGGGCATGAAAACTGGCATCAAAGTGGGCAGACAGGCACTTTTCCCTGATTTGAATAAGTAACTGATGTTTTTAAGGGGTTAAATGAATTTGGGCCAGAGATCTCGCACTGCCGACATACAGAGGGTGATGCCCCGCATCAGATACAGTTCAGTTCAGCCTGGCCCGAACAGGTTCTGGGCATGAAAACTGGCATCAAAGTGGGCAGACAGGCACTTTTCACTGATTTGAATAAGTAACTGATGTTTTTAAGGGGTTAAATGAATTCGGGCCAGAGATCTCGCACTGCCGACATACAGAGGGTGATGCCCCGCATCAGATACAGTTCAGTTCAGCCTGGCCCGAACAGGTTTTGGGCATGAAAACTGGCATCAAAGTGGGCAGACAGGCACTTTTCCCTGATTTGAATAAGTAACTGATATTTTTAAGGGGTTAAATGAATTCGGGCCAGAGATCTCGCACTGCCGACATACAGAGGGTGATGCCCCGCATCAGATACAGTTCAGTTCAGCCTGGCCCAAACAGGTTCTGGGCATGAAAACTGGCATCAAAGTGGGCAGACAGGCACTTTTCACTGATTTGAATAAGTAACTGATGTTTTTAAGGGGTTAAATGAATTCGGGCCAGAGATCTCGCACTGCCGATATACAGAGGGTGATGCCCCGCATCAGATACAGTTCAGTTCAGCCTGGCCCGAACAGGTTCTGGGCATGAAAACTGGCATCAAAAGTGGGCAGACAGGCACTTTTCCCTGATTTGAATAAGTAACTGATGTTTTTAAGGGGTTAAATGAATTCGGGCCAGAGATCTCGCACTGCCGACATACAGAGGGTGATGCCCCGCATCAGATACAGTTCAGTTCAGCCTGGCCCGAACAGGTTCTGGGCATGAAAACTGGCATCAAATTGGGCAGACAGGCACTTTTCACTGATTTGAATAAGTAACTGATGTTTTTAAGGGGTTAAATGAATTCGGGCCAGAGATCTCGCACTGCCGACATACAGAGGGTGATGCCCCGCATCAGATACAGTTCAGTTCAGCCTGGCCCGAACAGGTTCTGGGCATGAAAACTGGCATCAAAGTGGGCAGACAGGCACTTTTCCCTGATTTGAATAAGTAACTGATGTTTTTAAGGGGTTAAATGAATTCGGGCCAGAGATCTCGCACTGCCGACATACAGAGGGTGAAGCCCCGCATCAGATACAGTTCAGTTCAGCCTGGCCCGAACAGGTTTTGGGCATGAAAACTGGCATCAAAGTGGGCAGACAGGCACTTTTCCCTGTTTTGAATAAGTAACTGATGTTTTTAAGGGGTTAAATGAATTCGGGCCAGAGATCTCGCACTGCCGACATACAGAGGTGATGCCCCGCATCAGATACAGTTCAGTTCAGCCTGGCCCGAACAGGTTCTGGGCATGAAAACTGGCATCAAAGTGGGCAGACAGGCACTTTTCACTGATTTGAATAAGTAACTGATGTTTTTAAGGGGTTAAATGAATTCGGGCCAGAGATCTCGCACTGCCGACATACAGAGGGTGATGCCCCGCATCAGATACAGTTCAGTTCAGCCTGGCCCGAACAGGTTCTGGGCATGAAAACTGGCATCAAAGTGGGCAGACAGGCACTTTTCACTGATTTGAATAAGTAACTGATGTTTTTAAGGGGTTAAATGAATTCGGGCCAGAGATCTCGCACTGCCGACATACAGAGGGTGATGCCCCACATCAGATACAGTTCAGTTCAGCCTGGCCCGAACAGGTTCTGGGCATGAAAACTGGCATCAAAGTGGGCAGACAGGCACTTTTCACTGATTTGAATAAGTAACTGATGTTTTTAAGGGGTTAAATGAATTTGGGCCAGAGATCTCGCACTGCCAACATACAGAGGGTGATGCCCCGCATCAGATACAGTTCAGTTCAGCCTGGCCCGAACAGGTTTTTGGGCATGAAAACTGGCATCAAAGTGGGCAGACAGGCACTTTTCCCTGATTTGAATAAGTAACTGATGTTTTTAAGGGGTTAAATGAATTCGGGCCAGAGATCTCGCACTGCCGACATACAGAGCGTGATGCCCCGCATCAGATACAGTTCAGTTCAGCCTGGCCCGAACAGGTTCTGGGCATGAAAACTGGCATCAAAGTGGGCAGACAGGCACTTTTCACTGATTTGAATAAGTAACTGATGTTTTTAAGGGGTTAAATGAATTCGGGCCAGAGATCTCGCACTGCCGACATACAGAGGTGATGCCCCGCATCAGATACAGTTCAGTTCAGCCTGGCCCGAACAGGTTTTGGGCATGAAAACTGGCATCAAAGTGGGCAGACAGGCACTTTTCCCTGATTTGAATAAGTAACTGATGTTTTTAAGGGGTTAAATGAATTTGGGCAAGAGATCTCGCACTGTCGACATACAGAGGGTGATGCCCCACATCAGATACAGTTCAGTTCAGCCTGGCCCGAACAGGTTCTGGGCATGAAAACTGGCATCAAAGTGGGCAGACAGGCACTTTTCACTGATTTGAATAAGTAACTGATGTTTTTAAGGGGTTAAATGAATTTGGGCCAGAGATCTCGCACTGCCGACATACAGAGGGTGATGCCCCACATGAGATGCAGTTCAGTTCAGTCTGGCCCGAACAGGTTTTGGGCATGAAAACTGGCATCAAAGTGGGCAGACAGGCACTTTTCCCTGATTTGAATAAGTAACTGATGTTTTTAAGGGGTTAAATGAATTCGGGCCAGAGATCTCGCACTGCCAGCATACAGAGCATGATGCCCCACATCAGATACAGTTCAGTTCAGCCTGGCCCGAACAGGTTCTGGGCATGAAAACTGGCATCAAAGTGGGCAGACAGGCACTTTTCCCTGATTTGAATAAGTAACTGATGTTTTTAAGGGGTTAAATGAATTCGGGCCAGAGATCTCGCACTGCCGACATACAGAGGGTGATGCCCCACATCAGATACAGTTCAGTTCAGCCTGGCCCGAACAGGTTCTGGGCATGAAAACTGGCATCAAAGTGGGCAGATAGGCACTTTTCACTGATTTGAATAAGTAACTGATGTTTTTAAGGGGTTAAATGAATTTGGGCCAGAGATCTCGCACTGCCGACATACAGAGGGTGATGCCCCGCATCAGATACAGTTCAGTTCAGTCTGGCCCGAACAGGTTTTGGGCATGAAAACTGGCATCAAAGTGGGCAGACAGGCACTTTTCCCTTATTTGAATAAGTAACTGATGTTTTTAAAGGGTTAAATGAATTCGGGCCAGAGATCTCGCACTGCCGACATACAGAGCGTGATGCCCCGCATCAGATACAGTTCAGTTCAGCCTGGCCCGAACAGGTTTTGGGCATGAAAACTGGCATCAAAATGGGCAGACAGGCACTTTTCCCTGATTTGAATAAGTAACTGATATTTTTAAGGGGTTAAATGAATTCGGGCCAGAGATCTCGCACTGCCGACATACAGAGGGTGATGCCCCGCATCAGATACAGTTCAGTTCAGCCTGGCCCGAACAGGTTCTGGGCATGAAAACTGGCATCAAAGTGGGCAGACAGGCACTTTTCACTGATTTGAATAAGTAACTGATGTTTTTAAGGGGTTAAATGAATTCGGGCCAGAGATCTCGCACTGCCGACATACAGAGGGTGATGCCCCGCATCAGATACAGTTCAGTTCAGCCTGGCCCAAACAGGTTCTGGGCATGAAAACTGGCATCAAAGTGGGCAGACAGGCACTTTTCCCTGATTTGAATAAGTAACTGATGTTTTAAGGGGTTAAATGACTTTGTGCCAGAGATCTCGCACTGCCGACATACAGAGGATGATGCCTCACATCAGATACAGTTCAGTTCAGCCTGGCCCAAACAGGTTCTGGGCATGAAAACTTGCATCAAAGTGGGCAGACAGGCACTTTTTACTAGACATAGTAGAGTCACCAGGTCTCTGAGATAATGTCAATTTAGAGACCATAAAACTTTTTCAAGGCTTATCTGCTGTAAGATAATGAAGGACTCCTTCTCAAGGTCTTTGATAGTCTGTTGTTTTTCACATGTCCTCTCATCCCCCGATGTCTCTGCTCTTATTGTGTATATATATATAAATATATTTCTTCATCCATTCTTATAGTACTCCTGATGAAGGGTCTGAAGCTCGCTATGTAACATTATTACTTCTATTTCTGTTAGGCTACTTTCACGCTAGTGTTTTTGCTGGATCCGGCAGGGCTCAGCAAAAACGCTTCCGTTACTGATAAGACGACCACCTGCATCTGTTATGAACGGATCCGGTTGTATTATCTTTAACATAGCCAAGACGGATCCGTCATAAACTCCACTAAAAGTCAATGGAGGACATATCAGTTTTCTATTCATGTCAATATCTGCTCCTAAAAAAAAAGGAAAGTATACATGAGATCTGTATAATCGTATCCACTGTGATGGTACTGTATAATCATATACATGAGATCTGTAAAATCGTATACACTGTGATGGTACTGTATAATCGTATACATGAGATCTATATAATCGTATACACTGTGATGGTACTGTATAATCGTATACATGAGATCTGTATAATCGTATCCACTGTGATGGTACTGTATAATCATATACATGAGATCTGTATAATCGTATACACTGTGATGGTACTGTATAATCGTATACATGAGATCTGTATAATCGTATACACTGTGATGGTACTGTATAATCGTATACATGAGATCTGTATAATCGTATCCACTGTGATGGTACTGTATAATCGTATACATGAGATCTGTATAATCGTATACACTGTGATGGTGCTGTATAATCATATACATGAGATCTGTATAATCGTATACACTGTGATGGTACTGTATAATCATATACATGAGATCTGTATAATCGTATACACTGTGATGGTACTGTATAATCGTATACATGAGATCTGTATAATCGTATCCACTGTGATGGTACTGTATAATCGTATACATGAGATCTGTATAATCGTATACACTGTGATGGTACTGTATAATCGAATACATGAGATCTATATAATCGTATACACTGTGATGGTATTGTATAATCGTATACATGAGATCTGTATAATCATATACACTGTGATGGTACTGTATAATCGAATACATGAGATCTGTATAATCGTATACACTGTGATGGTACTGTAAAATCGTATACATGAGATCTGTATAATCGTATACACTGTGATGGTACTGTATAATCGTATACATGAGATCTGTATAATCGTATACACTGTGATGGTACTGTATAATCGAATACATGAGATCTGTATAATCGTATACACTGTGATGGTACTGTATAATCGTATACATGAGATCTGTATAATCGTATACACTGTGATGGTACTGTATAATCGTATACATGAGATCAGTATAATCGTATACACTGTGATGGTGCTGTATAATCAAATACATGAGATCAGTATAATCGTATACACTGTGATGGTACTGTATAATCGTATACATGAGATCAGTATAATCGTATATACTGTGATGGTGCTGTATAATCATATACATGAGATCAGTATAATCGTATACACTGTGATGGTACTTTATAATCGTATACATGAAATCAGTATAATCGTATACACTGTGATGGTGCTGTATAATCGTATACATGAGATCAGTATAATCGTATACACTGTGATGGTACTGTATAATCATATACATGAGATCTGTATAATTGTATATACTGTGATGGTACTGTATAATCGTATACATGAGATCAGTATAATCGTATATACTGTGATGGTACTGTATTAGGCCGCATCGGTTACTTATTCAGATCAATGAGAAGGGGCTATTTGCCCACTTTGATGCCAGTTTTCATGCCCAGAACTTGGTCAGGAAACGCTGACTTCAACTGTATCTTATGTGGGGCATCACCCTCTGTATGTTGGCAGTGCGAGATCTCTGGCCCAAATTCATTTAACCCCTTAAAAATATCAGTTACTTATTCAAATCAGTGAAAAGTGCCTGTCTGCCTACTTTGATGCCAGTTTTCATGCCCAGAGCCTGTTCGGGCCAGGCTGATCTCCACTGTATCTGATGTGAGGCATCACCCTCTGTATGTTGGCAGTGCGAGATCTCTGGCCCTAATTCACTTAACCCCTTAAAAATATCAGTAACTTGTTCAAATCAGGGAAAAGTGCCTGTCTGCCCACTTTGATGCCAGTTTTCATGCCCAGAACCTGTTCGGGCCAGGCTGAACTGAACTGTATCTGATGTGGGGCATCACCCTCTGTATGTCAGCAGTGCGAGATCTCTGGCCCGAATTCATTTAACACCTTAAAAACATAAGTTAATTATTCAAAGCAGTGAAAAGTGCCTGTCTGCCCACTGATGCCAGTTTTCATGCCCAAAACCTGTTTGGGCCAGACTGAACTGAACTGTATCTGATGCGGGGCATCACCCTATGTATGTCGGCAGTGCGAGATCTCTGGCCCAAATTCATTTAACCCCTTAAAAACATCAGTTACTTATTCAAATCAGTGAAAAGTGCCTGTCTGCCCACTTTGATGCCAATTTTCATGCCCAGAACCTGTTTGGGCCAGGCTGAACTGAACTCTACCTGATGCGGGGCATCACCCTCTGTATGTCGGCAGTGCGAGATCTCTGGCCCAAATTCATTTAACCCCTTAAAAATATCAGTTACTTATTCAATCAGGGAAAAGTGCCTGTCTGCCAATTTTGATGCCAGTTTTCATGCCCAGAACCTGTTCGCGCCAGGGTGAACTGAACTGTATCTGATGCGGGGCATCACCCTCTGTATGTCGGCAGTGCGAGATCTCTGGCCCGAATTCATTTAACCCCTTAAAAACATCAGTTACTTATTCAAATCAGTGAAAAGTGCCTGTCTGCCCACTTTGATGCCAGTTTTCATGCCCAGAACCTGTTCGGGCCAGGCTGAACTGAACTGTATCTGATGCGGGGCATCACCCTCTGTATGTTGGAAGTGCGAGATCTCTGGCCCGAATTCATTTAACCCCTTAAAAACATCAGTTACTTATTCAAATCAGGGAAAAGTGCCTGTCTGCCCACTTTGATGCCAGTTTTCATGCCCAAAACCTGTTCGGGCCAGGCTGAACTGAACTGTATCTGATGCGGGGCATCACGCTCTGTATGTCGGCAGTGCGAGATCTCTGGCCCGAATTCATTTAACCCCTTAAAAACATCAGTTACTTATTCAAATCAGGGAAAAATGCCTGTCTGCCCACTTTGATGCCAGTTTTCATGCCCAAAACCTGTTCGGGCCAGGCTGAACTGAACTGTATCTGATGCGGGGCATCACCCTCTGTATGTCGGCAGTGCGAGATCTCTGGCCCGAATTCATTTAACCCCTTAAAAACATCAGTTACTTATTCAAATCAGTGAAAAGTGCCTGTCTGCCCACTTTGATGCCAGTTTTCATGCCCAGAACCTGTTCGGGCCAGGCTGAACTGAACTGTATCTGATGCGGGGCATCACCCTCTGTATGTCGGCAGTGCGAGATCTCTGGCCCAAATTCATTTAACCCCTTAAAAACATCAGTTACTTATTCAAATCAGTGAAAAGTGCCTGTCTGCCCACTTTGATGCCAATTTTCATGCCCAGAACCTGTTTGGGCCAGGCTGAACTGAACTCTATCTGATGCGGGGCATCACCCTCTGTATGTCGGCAGTGCGAGATCTCTGGCCCGAATTCATTTAACCCCTTAAAAATATCAGTTACTTATTCAAATCAGGGAAAAGTGCCTGTCTGCCAATTTTGATGCCAGTTTTCATGCCCAGAACCTGTTCGCGCCAGGGTGAACTGAACTGTATCTGATGCGGGGCATCACCCTCTGTATGTTGGAAGTGCGAGATCTCTGGCCCGAATTCATTTAACCCCTTAAAAACATCAGTTACTTATTCAAATCAGGGAAAAGTGCCTGTCTGCCCACTTTGATGCCAGTTTTCATGCCCAAAACCTGTTCGGGCCAGGCTGAACTGAACTGTATCTGATGCGGGGCATCACGCTCTGTATGTCGGCAGTGCGAGATCTCTGGCCCGAATTCATTTAACCCCTTAAAAACATCAGTTACTTATTCAAATCAGGGAAAAATGCCTGTCTGCCCACTTTGATGCCAGTTTTCATGCCCAAAACCTGTTCGGGCCAGGCTGAACTGAACTGTATCTGATGCGGGGCATCACCCTCTGTATGTCGGCAGTGCGAGATCTCTGGCCCAAATTCATTTAACCCCTTAAAAACATCAGTTACTTATTCAAATCAGTGAAAAGTGCCTGTCTGCCCACTTTGATGCCAATTTTCATGCCCAGAACCTGTTCGGGCCAGGCTGAACTGAACTGTATCTGATGCGGGTCTTCACCCTCTGTATGTCGGCAGTGCGAGATCTCTGGCCCGAATTCATTTAACCCCTTAAAAACATCAGTTACTTATTCAAATCAGTGAAAAGTGCCTGTCTGCCCACTTTGATGCCAGTTTTCATGCCCAGAACCTGTTCGGGCCAGGCTGAACTGAACTGTATCTGATGCGGGGCATCACCCTCTGTATGTCGGCAGTGCGAGATCTCTGGCCCGAATTCATTTAACCCCTTAAAAACATCAGTTACTTATTCAAAACAGGGAAAAGTGCCCGTCTGCCCATTTTGATGCCAGTTTTCATGCCCAAAACCTGTTCGGGCCAGGCTGAACTGAACTGTATCTGATGCGGGGCATCACCCTCTGTATGTCGGCAGTGCGAGATCTCTGGCCCGAATTCATTTAACCCCTTAAAAACATCAGTTACTTATTCAAAACAGGGAAAAGTGCCTGTCTGCCCATTTTGATGCCAGTTTTCATGCCCAAAACCTGTTCGGGCCAGGCTGAACTGAACTGTATCTGATGCGGGGCATCAACCTCTGTATGTCGGCAGTGCGAGATCTCTGGCCCGAATTCATTTAACCCCTTAAAAACATCAGTTACTTATTCAAATCAGTGAAAAGTGCCTGTCTGCCCATTTTGATGCCAGTTTTCATGCCCAGAACCTGTTCGGGCCAGGCTGAACTGAACTGTATCTTATGCGGGGCATCACACTCTGTATCTCAGCAGTGCAAGATCTCTGGCCCGAATTCATTTAACCCCTTAAAAACATCAGTTACTTATTCAAATCAGGGAAAAGTGCCTGTCTGCCCACTTTGATGCCAGTTTTCATGCCCAAAACCTGTTCGGGCCAGGCTGAACTGAACTGTATCTGATGTGGGGCATCACCCTCTGTATGTCGGCAGTGCGAGATCTCTGGCCCGAATTCATTTAACTCTTTAAATCACACTTTCTTTGTGCCTACTTAGATGCCCATTTTGTGCCCATCTTTTGGATTTTCATGCTGCTTTCAACTGATTTACATTAAGCTCGGCTCACTGCAACTTTTTATTGTACTGTTGATAAGGTGTCCTCAAAATTCTTAAATAAAACCAAAAATTAAAAATGATGTGAATAAGAAACTGACGAATAAGAAACCAACTTCAGCCTCGAATAAGAAACTGGCCGAATAAGAAACCAACTTCAGCCTCGTCCTTTTGCGCTTGCTTTGCCTCCAGCCGTCCCTGCCCCTGGCTGGAGTTGTTTTTTTTGCCAACATTTACTCCATTTCCGGACGTAAATGTTGGTAAATTTGTCGTAGCTGAAGTCCCAGACCCCCCTCCCCCCCCTCGACACTCCTATGTATCAAACGAGGTGCAAAATCACCCATACGCTCAAAAATCCGCAAAAAGGGTGTCACGCTACATTTTTATGCCAAAAACAGGTACAAATGTTCTTAAATTATCCCCAATAAGTGTATACATGTGCTCAGGGTTGCCAACCGTCCAGAAATTTCTGGACAGTCTGTAAAAATAGGTCACTGTGTCCGTGAAAAAAAATTGATGCGTCCATGAATTGAGTAGATTCTTATGGTGGTAATCCTCATCATTTTACAGCTGACAGTACATGCTGGTAATGAGGTATTATCAGAACCCTGTTCTGTAGACATGTATTACCTATAATCTTTATCATTCATGATGGTTTTCTAATTTGTCCGTAAAATGTTGGCTGTCCATGATTTCGGGTTGGCAACTCTGCATGTGCTGTCCATGGAGAACATGGACAGCATGCGTCTGCGATTTAGGGTATATGTTCACATGGACAAAGTCTGCCTCTCTTGCGGCAGCAGGGGAATCCAATGCCTAAGATTTTTCTTTTCAGCAACTGTTTTGAAAAACGTTTGAGAAGTGACATTTTAGACTTAGTCCACACAGCAGTCCGTGCGCCTGGTGTAAAAATTACTCTAGCCCCTGACTCTTACTGGGTTTTTTTTGTCAACAGTTATTCCGTTTTTCAAGTGTAAATGTTAGTAAATTTATTGGAGCCAATGGCATTGCCCCCGCCACTCCCTCACATGGGAGGTTTTTTTTTACTCCAAAACTGGCATACACATGGTAGGTAATTATTATTATATTATTTCTTTTTTTTATTTCCTAGTTTAAGGCCCCATTCACACGACCGTATGTATTCCGTGATCCGTATAAAAACGGAACGGAAGACATACGGAAAGTCTTCCGTAGTGTTCCGCAATTTTGCGGACCCATTGACTTTAATGGGGCTACGGACGTGATTTGCGGCCAAGTATAGGACATGTTTTGTTTTTTTTTTGCGGGGGAACTTCCGTGAGATATGGGATGCGGAATGCACACAGTGTGCATTCCGCATTTTTTTTTCTACTATGGAAAAATGAATGGGTCCACATGGTTCCACATCTTATCCGCAAAAATGCGGATAAGATGCGGAAATGTACATACGGTCGTGTGAATGGGGCCTAATAGAGCTAGGCATGTATACCTGAGTTAAGGCACCATTCACACGACCGTATTATTGCGGGTGCGATTATTGCGGACCCGCAATAATATGGAGGCCGCCCGGCATGTGTTCTGCACCGCTCGGAACACACGCTGGGCGGCCCCATTCAAAATTCCTATACTTGTCCATGCGTGCGGACAAGTATAGGACATGCTTCATATTTTTCAGTGGAGCTGCGGCACGGAACTAGCTCTGTGCGACGGCTCCCCGCTCCCATAGAGGTGAATGGGGCCGCATCTATTCCGCAATATTGCAGAATAGATACGGCCCCATTCACGTGGTCGTGTGAATGGGGCCTAAGTCTGTTAGTTATTGTCAAAAGATCTGTAATCTAATATATAAAGCTGAGTGTATGTATGTGTGTATGTCCACTAAAGAATTCCTCACCGTCGCAGCTACAATCACAGGATTTGGCACACAGGCACATCAGGTGTCCGGGAAGGTTTTAGACTGAGTCTCAGCTCTCCATGACGTACCGTTCCTGAGATATTCCCCAAAAATGCATTAGCCAATAGAAGCCTGGTCACATGACCCTTATCAGCCAATAGAGGCTTGCAGGCCGCTATTCTCCCCACACACACACACACACACACACACACAGGTTCACACCAGGTTTCCATAACAACACAGCCATTTTTCTTCACTGCTTTTTGAAAAAGCTTATGTTTTAGACTAACTCATCATCAATCATTACCTAATATAATGTAAATTTCACATATTTACCATTCAGTAGTAATAAAAGATGTTTTCTACCACTGCTTACCCACTGTGTTTCCTCATAAATTACCATGGCATCGACCTGTAATTCAGGCCACCCTCAAAAGAAGGACTTAAAAGCCTGCCCCCAGGTGCGGCTAAGCCACGCCCCCGAGACAGTCAGGCCAAGCCCCCTCTCACTTTATAGCCGATGGGAATTGAAAAAAATGATGGTAAACATCAACTTCTGTCAGCTGCAGGGGTGGGAGGGAGGGTGACTTTCCCTGCAGCTCATGCTCAGACTGCAAAGTGCTGCTGACTGAGAGTGAGCTGTTTAAAAGGACATCCCTGTGTCCATTCAGGCCCTGTGCCGGATGGAGGACAGGGAGTCTGAAAGCCGAACTGTCCGGCCTAAAACCGGACCTCTGGGGACTCTAGGGGCAGGCTGCTGTTAGGGTGGCACGACATCCGGTTTTCTGGCTCCCTGTCCTCCGTCCGGCACAGTGCCTGGACAGACGCAGGGATGTCCACCTTTTCAGTAGCTCACGCTCAGACAGCAGCATTGCGCTATCTGAGCGTGAGCTGCAGAAACTGACTAAGGCTTCTCTCACCCCCAGTCAGTCACTAGAGCCTTCAGACATGGCTCCCTGTGGCTGACTGAGAGAGAAGCACCAGGGTGTCCCTAGCTCACCTTCAGGTCAGGAACTACTTCTTCTCCTCCGTGTCTTTATGTTTAGGGGTGTGGCTTCGCGTTTGGGGGCGTGGCCAGTGAGGTCCGGCTTTCTGGGGTGAAGCCAGTGGCCACCCTTGTTGCTGTGGAGGTCACAGTTAAAGGGGAGGGCACTGTGGAGGTCACTGTTAAGGGAGGAGGGGATGTGGAGGCCACTATTAAAGGGGCAGCGGGGAACTGTGAGGTCACTGTTAAGAGAGCGGGGTACTGTGACAGTCACTGTTAAAGGGGCAGTCACTGTGGAGGTCTCTGTCAAGGGGGCCAGGAATGGTGGAGGTCAGTTAAGGGGACTGTAACCTATGCTCAATGTTAAGGGGTGGGTGCTGTAGAGGTCACTGTTAAGGGGGCGAGCACCTGTGGAGGTCACTGTCAAGGGGGGTGAGGTGCTGTGGAACTCGCTGTTAAAGGGGTTGTCCGAGTTATTTTTTTGTTCTTTATATGTTTCTAACTTGTCAGGTATAACAACTTTCCCATATACTTTGTGTTTCTAAAGCTGCTGGTTTCTCAGAGTTGACTGAGGTTCACATGACCTGTGATGTCAGCTTATCTCCCTGGTCTGTGATGTTTCATGCACAAGCCTCAGAGTTCAGATAACAGTCTGTACACGAGATGTCACTGGCCACGCCCTCTTTCTTTGCCGGGCTGCTATCTGCTCTCTCCCTGGATTCCTTCAGATAAAACATTAACCCCTTCAGCCAGAACACACTGAGGGCTCAAGGCTTTACAACAAATAGTAGCTGCAGCAGTGAGAGGAGACAAATGCTGGACAAGGAGCTATAGAGGAATTGTACAAGAACAGGTAGGGAGAATTTCCTGTGTGTATCAGCAGTGTTATTGTACAGCTGGGACTTGTAGTCCTACACATACAACATGCTGCTGAGTATTCCAGCAGACATGTCACTCAGCACTTGTATTCACTGCCTTTGCAGAGAAGGGGGGAGGGGCTGAGATTGTTGTTATTGCATGTAAACAAAGACCAGAGAACCAGGGAAATGAGGAAATATAGATTTTTGTTGCCTAAAACTTGCTGAACTTAGTTATATATTGCTGCCCATCATATTTATAGTGCTATATATTTTTTTCATAACTTGGACAACCCCTTTAAAGGGGCAGGCTGCTGTGAAGTTCAACGTTAAGGGGGTGGGCTGCTGTGGAGGTCCTATTTTAAGGAGACAGGGCACTGTGGGGGGGGGGGGTCACTGTTAAGGAGGCGGGTGCTGTAGAGGTCACTCTCAATATCTTTTAACGACAAACACACAAACATTAAATGAAATAGTTGAAATATACCCGGGCGAAGCCGGGTCCTTCAGCTAGTTACTTTATAATAACAGCTTTCATTAATGTCTCCTGTCCCTTTCTACTGGTCCCTTAAAAGACAGTTGCTATGGCTCATCTAAGAAGACAGGAAGAGGGGCGGTCCTTCACACTGCATGCCTGCATTAGGCTTCAGAGTGAGGAGGCCTGGAGGAGCTGTGATCTGTGACTGCAGTTTACCTCAGCCTAGACACTGTAGCTAATCATAAGACAACGCCTTGCCTCACCAGGGGGTATTTTCAGATCAGAAATAAATAGTATGTAATCATCAGTGGTGGATTAACATAGGGGCATTCGGGTCGGCAGCCCCAGGCCCAGCATCGCTGGGGGGCCCAATGCCGATCCAAACACCCACATAATGCGGCGGGGCACGGGAGCGCATAGTTCCCTGCCCCGCCGCCGATCACCACCATAGGCCTGAGGCCTATGTGGTAGTATAATCCTGGCACAGGCGTGCGTGATGACATCATCATGCACCTGTGCCGGGACGCAGGACAATGAAAAGTGTGCACCTGCGGCCTCCCTAACCATCCCGGACACAGGTAAGTGTGTCAATTTTAGGGGGGGGCAAATCAGTTCAGGGGAGCAAGGTGTCGGGGCAGATTATTAAATGGGGCAAATCATTTCATAGGGGTGCAGTGTGGGGGCAAATTATTTAAGGGGGTGTAAATTATTTCATGGGAGTGCAGTGTGGGGGCAAAGTAATCATGGGGCAAATTACTATATGGGGGCAGTGTGGGGGAAATTACTATGTGGGGGCAGTGTGGGGGAAATTATTATGTGGGGCCAAATTACTATATGGGGGCAGTGTGGGGGGAAAAATTATATAGGGGGCAGTGTAGGGGAAATTATTATATGGCGGCAGTGTGGGGGAAATGACTATATGGGGGCAGTGTTTGGAAATTACTATATGGGGGCAGTGTGGGGGAAATTACTATATGGAGGCAGTGGGGGGGCGCGTTGCTATTAGGGGACATTATTTTTGGGGACACTATACAGGCATTATTACATGGTGCACAATATAGGGTGTTATTATTTCTGGGGACACTCTAGGGGACATTATAACTGCTGTAGACAGGGACCTTTGGCATAATTTATCAAACGGGTGTAAAGTAGAACTGGCTTAGTAGCCCATAGCAACAGATCCCACCTTTCATTTTTGACAGCTCCTTTGGAAAATGAAAGTAGGAATCTGATTCCAGTTCTACTTTACACCAGTTTGATAAATGACCTGAATTATGAGAAATCTAATGTGTCTGTGTAACAAACTCTGTAGAGACGAGTTGCGACTGAAAGAATTTGTCATGGAGATCTGGGTCAATCAGAGGAGAAGAGGAAAGAGAAAGTCTACATGACAGGAGATGTCACTGGAAGTATGTGGTGCTGTATTTTCCTATATGTAGAGAGGGCTAAGATTTTCATTTGTAGATGTCACCTGCATTCCTATGTAACAGCCCAGATAACAGGGCTAACTTTCAGAGTGCAGATAATGTAGTAGATGTTCCCTGCAGTCCTATGTAACACCCAACATAACAAAATAATTCAATGTGTTATGTGGAGTGTTACAATGGACTGCAGGTAACATCTATGACATCTGTACTCAGAGAGTTATGAGATGATGGCAGTTTGACCCCTGGCACCCCCACCAATCAGCTCTTCGAGGAGACTGTGATGTTCCAGTGAGCGCTGCGGCCTCTTTGCTCCTTACCAAGCACAGCGCTGTCCATTTGATATCACTGTACTTGGTATTACAGCTCAGCTCCAGTCACTCAGATGGGACTGAGCTGCACCTAGGCCACATGAACGATGAATGTGATGTCATATGGCCTAGGAAGAGACTGTGCCGCTCACGAAGCACCGCAGCCTGTTCATACAGAAAAAAAATGAACTAAAATGGAGGGAAGGTCACGAGTTGGGTAGACAGCCCCGGGCCTATCCTGCACTTAATCCACCCCTGGTTCCAGTCCCTTCTGGGGCTACTGGTCTTTGCATGCAGGGTCATGCCCATGGGCAGAGTTTTTTGCTAGGCGCTTATCCCTAGCCACACGAGGAGTTTCTAAACTCGAACACCATTTTCGTTGGACCCTGCGTTTGAAGTGCAACCTCTATGTTTGGCGTGGTTTTCTTTACTCTTACAATGGACATACCTCCTGGCAGCTGCCTGAGACCTCTAGCCCGGATCTCTCCCTCTCCACCGATGCGGCCCGTTCCACCAGTTTTGGGGCTGTCTTGGGGGACAGATGGTGCGCCGCCACCTCAAAGTTGGACGGCTGGCCTTTGCGCCAACATTACATTGTTAGAATTATTTACCATTATTATTGTCATTGAATTGTGGGGCCCCCGGTTGCAAAAGATCGATATCGATGGATCGATAATATGGCGGTCATTTACTGCATTAATAACTGGACCTTCTCCTCTACCCCGTCTTATCTTTATTATGTCACCTTGTCCTTTGATGTCAAGGTGTCGATGGAATTGAACATTTGGTTTCGGGCCTCCCATGTCCCTGGTGTGGTCAATATCGCCCCTGATCCTCTAGCAGCGATGTCATATAATAAAACACAGATTCACTATCTTGCTTACATTATCATTTATGTATTTAGGGTTTTATTTATTGAATCTTCTTATTTGATACTTTATTCTTTAAATAACAATAGACATTCTGCCCTGCCATGAATTATTAGAGGGGAAGGGAAATAGTGATGAATTTGTAGACATAAGGAATAATGGGTATTTACAAAATCATGAAAATGAAAACAAATTAGCATGTAGAATATAGTCCACATAAATGGCAGGTATTTAATATAGAGGAAGTAAATGACGGATAATTCAAATGAAGGCAGTATAGGAAAAACCCTCATTTAAACCATTTGGACTCAACCTTAGAACATCCAGATTACCATTATGTATATATGAAATGTGTCTATAAAGGTATTTATGGTACTAATATGTCCTGAGATCCTCCTAAATTCCTGTATCATTTTTCCCTTGTACAGTTTCGGGCATGTACATGATGCCACATTAACAATACCATCCTTGCGACAATTGAAAACATCCTTAATGATATATTCTCATCCATCCACTGGTTTCTGAATTTCTTTATTTTTGGTACGTATTTGAAAAAACTGCAATTACCACAAGGAAATGAGCCTATGACGTTTGATTTTAGCCAAGACTTATTCTCTCTTTTTCCTGTCTTTTAGGGAGAAAACTGTGGACCAAATGGTCTTTGAGATTTTGTCCCCTTCTAAATGTAATGTTCGGGAATGGTGCCAAGACTTTCTTCAAATCCGGATCACTGATAAGTATCCTCCAATGTTTTATGAGAATCTTTATTACAAGTTAGTAATGACCGTCATAGGTGCCAATGGAGGAAACTGTTGATGTTGGCTTTCAGAATATATCTGTCAAAATGCCACAACTTTCATCCTTTCGGATTTTAAGGTCTAAGAAGCAAATTTCATCAGGATGCAGTTCATAAGTGAACTGCATCCCTATGTCATTGTCATTAAGCCGTCCTACAAACTCCAAGAATTCTTTCTCTTCCCCTTCCCAGAACAGTAGTACATCATCTATAAACCTTCCCCAAAATAAAATGTGATCTGTGTATTGTGAAAGTGCCTCTGAAAAAACTATTTTGTTATCTGATGATAAAAGGTACCGTTGCATAGAAAATAATTGTGTGTGAGTATAAATCTCAATAGGGTAAGAACGAAGTCTTTGTGCCTGTGAAAAGTAGTGTTCTTTGTGTCCAGGAAATAGTTTAATGCTTGAATCCCCAGTTCATGTCCAATGTTACTGTACAAAGACTCAGCGTCTAAACTAGCTAGAAATGTGGATCCAGTTAATGTGATATCACTGAATTTTACAAGTGCGTCATCAGTATATTTAATGTAAGAAGGTAAAGATGTCACAAAAGGTCTTAACATAATGTCTACATCTTCACTGGCCGGTTGGGTCAGGGAATCATTTCCTTACACTATGGGCCGTCCAGGTATAGGTACCTTACGTTTATGCACCTTTGGTAGTGCATAAAACGTAGCAATTAAAGGATTTTTATTGTATAAAAATTCAGACTCTTCCTTAGATAATAAACATTGATCCCTGGCTGTCTTGAGAATTGTGTGTAATTCAGTGAGGTAATTTTTTGTAGGGTTTTCTGATAGAATTTGGTAAGTTGTATCATCACCTAACAACCTCTCAACCATTTCGTCATAATCACCTCAACAAATTTATGTCCTTGAACCAAGTAAATTTGTCTAAACGTGGTACTGGTGTGAACGTCAAACCCTTTTGTAATAACTGATATTGCATATCAGTAAGTGGACTATTAGAAAAATTTAATACTTGGGCCCTGTTTATATTCTCGTATTGTCTTCCATCTCCATTTGGTGACAATTCACAAAAATCAGGGCAATCAGATACACACCATAAATTAGTCATTGGGGTTGTCTTTTCTTTTTGAATGTTATTTATTTCACATTGTAGCCCCATTTTTCCCTGTCCCTCAGTTGGACTCCACTTTGCCCTAAAAATCATAATCATAAGAAGAGGGGGTTGGGGCATTGTGTGGCCACGCCAGGACAGGTGAGTATAAACTGTCCTTCTCTATTCTCTTAATTTTTCCTAACCCTAATAATGGCCCCTGACCCTTAAGCCTAGTATTGACCCCTAACCCTAGAATTGACCCCTAATCCTAGTACTGACCCCTAATTCTGTCCCTAACATTGACCCCTAAAGCTGTCCCTAACCCTAATACTGACCCTTAAAACTGTTCCTAGATATAATATTGGCCCCTAATGGTAATACCAGGGCCGGTGTCAGCACCCGTAAGTGCCGAGGCCCACTGCTCCTGGGGGGCCCACTGTGTCTGCTCACTCCTGCAGCCACGTCCTGGTCTTCAGTAAACTGCCTGTTCTGAATTCTAGGGCAGCTCACCCCAGCAAGGCAGACAATTTTTGCCGAGTTCACAGTTGGGGTGAGCGGCCCCAGGACTCAGAACAGGGTAGATGAAGTTTCTTACCGGCTGAAGGACCTTCCTGATGTCATCCGCCCATGTGACAAGCAGGGGAGGAGCCTGAGGAGCAGAGAGCAGTGTTCCTGCATGGAGAGGAGCCTAGCTGGAGTGTAGTGAGGCCTAGCTGTGTATGTCTGTCCTTGTGTGTGTTTGTGTGTCCGTCCCTGTGTGTATGTCTGTCTTTGTGTGTCTGTCTGTCCCTGTGTGTATCTGTATGTCTGTCCCTGTGTGTTTGTCTGTCCCTGTGTGTATTTGTATGTCTGTCCCTGTGTGTATGTCTGTCTCTATGTGTGTGTGTGTGTGTTTAAGGTATTGCATAAACTCCATGCCGCAGTCTAGCCAGTGCCTAATGGGTTATAGTTAGAGATGAGCGAGCATGCAAGGGAGCAATTTTCGCGTAATAGCGTACGCATCTTCTAATATGTATGCTAATGCATACGCATCTTCTAATCTGTACACTAATGCGTACGCATCTTATAAATTTGTACGCTAATGTGTACAAATTACAAGATGCGTATGCATTAGCGTACATATTAGAAGATGCGTACGCTATTACGCGAAAATTGCTCCAGAGCATGCTCGGCCGAGCATACTCGCTCATCTCTAGTTATAGTTTAGACCACCTGCTGGTAGATGTTGATAATTCTCTTTTAAACCCCATGTCAGTACTGGGAATCAGTGGTTGTCATATTAGTCTGTCCCTGTGTGTGTGTCTGTCCCTGGGTGCATTTGACTGTCCCTGTGTGTGTCTGTCCCTGTGTGTGTGTCTGTCCCTGTCCCTCTGTGTGTGTGTCTACCTGTGTGTTTCACCATCACCATGGCCACAGTGTTCCTATGTCTTGACACAGCTGTATCAGGACGTTCTGTGGGGGCAAGAAGAAAAAGATGGAAGAGGAGGCAGCCCCACCAGCATGGAGTCCGTGGGAGAGGCACAGTGAGGCACACTAAGGACGTAGGTAACACTAACACATGATTTACACTAGTGTTATCTTTGGTTTTACATAGGATTGCAGGTAACACTACCACATGATCTACACTAGTGTTATCTGTGGTTTTACCTAAGACTGCAGGTAACACTACCACATGATCTACACTAGTGTTATCTGTGGTTTTACATAGGACTGCAGGTAACACTACCACATTATCTACACTAGTGTTATCTGTGGTTTTACATAGGACTGCAGGTAACACTACCACATTATCTACACTAGTGTTATCTGTGATTTTACATAGGACTGCAGGTAACACTACCACATTATCAACACTAGGGTTATCTGTGATTTTACATAGGACTGCAGGTAACACTATCACATTAGTAATTTGGCTCTGTTGGGCTTGCTGTACTAAGTGGCTTGTGAATTAAGTGGAGTTAAAGAACCGGAGTGCTGGTGCTGAGAGGGATTCTGTTGGCTGTTTGAGAGATTGCATATAGTTAGTTTATTGCAAGGGTCTTTTTGTGCTGTTTGTATCTTGGTAGTGACATAATTTAAATCACTTTTTTCCCTTCTGCTGAGTACCTGGGTAAGGGGAGTGGTTTGTGCTCCCAGGTGCTATAAATTGTACCTTAAGGCTCTTTGAGCTTGCTCTGTTGGGCTTGCTATACTAAGTGGCTTGTGAATTAAGTGGATTTAAAGAACCGGAGTTTAAGACAAGGAGCTAAAGACAAGGCACAAAGAGACTATAAGTAATCTACTTTTTTTTCAATCTTCATTGTTTCTTTTTGCAACTGGGATAATGGCTAGCAACATTGGAGATTTCCTTCAGTGCACAATCTTCCATATGTACGCACTACTGGAGCAGGTGTTCCAGGGTGAATACCGCTGTGAAAGATGTGAGCATGTTGCCCACCTGGAAGCTCGTGTTAGAGATCTGGAAGAGCAAAATGCAACACTGAGGGCGACTGACAATCTTGAGAGGAGCATGCTGCTCACTGAGCAAGCTGTTAGTGGGGTAGATTTGGAACTTGGACATCAGTTGGTAGATCATCAGGAACAGGCAAGTAGTTAGAGGGAGTAGAAAGGGATCCAAGAAGAGGAAGGCCAATTCTGTTTCTGTGCTTCCAAGCAAAATTGGGTAATGATGCAAGGGTGTCATTTTCAGAAATGGCAGCCCTAGCGGATACAGTTGTCCCTACCAGCTGGGAGAACAGCCCAGCTAGTAGTCAGGGGGATGGTAGTACAGGTAGGCCTAGACAGTTAGTGGTTATAGGGGATTCTATAATCAGGAAGACGGATAGAATAATTTGTCGCCAAGACCGCCTCAACCGAACGGTTTGCTGTCTCCCTGGTGCCTGGGTTCAGCATGTGGTGGAACGGGTGGATAAATTACTGGGAGGGGCTGGGGATGATCCATCTGTCATGGTTCATGTTGGTACCAATGACAAAATAAATGGTAGGTGGAAGGTCCTTAAGGATAATTTTAAAGAACTAGGCTCCAAACTGAAGGAAAGGACCTCCAAGGTAGTGTTCTCTGGAATATTTCCTGTGCCATGTGCTACACAGGGCCGTCAGCGGGAGCTTAGCGAGTTAAATGCATGGCTTAAGTCTTGGTGTAGAGCAGAAGGGTTTGGGTTCCTAGACCATTGGGCTGACTTTTCACTGGGGTACAAACTGTTTTCCACAGATAATTTGCACCTCAATGGAAGGGGAGCTGCTGTATTTGGGGAGAGAATTCTGGCTGGGGTGGAAAAGCATTTAAACTAGGGACGAGGGGGGAGGATGAGGCTAAAAAAATGGAGGTAGACAGGTTAGAGAGCGATCAGAATATATTAGTGGGAGGAATGGATGGTGGGGGGAGCTTTAGAAAAGTGGATAAGGAGATCCGTCAGTCGCAAACCAAATTTGAAGGATATCATAAAAAATCTAAAAAATACATTTCCTAAAAGTGTAAAATTTGATGACAATTTAAAATGTATGTTCACAAATGCCAGAAGTCTAGAAAGCAAAATGGGAGAGCTTGAGGCCTTGGTACTGGAGAAACATATTGATGTAGTTGGTGTTGCTGAGACATGGCTAGACTCTTCTCGCGATTGGGCTGTAAATCATCAGGGTTTTACACTCTTTAGAAACTATAGGGATAAACGCAAAGGTATGGTGTATGTCTGTACGCTAGGAGTGATATGAAAGTAAGTGTGAAAGAAACAATTGTGGATGAAGGTTGTAAGGATGTTGAAACCTTGTGGGTGGAAATTCAGAGGAAAAAAAATAATGAAAAAATAATTCTTGGTGTGATCTATAGACCCCTCAATATCACTGAGGAGACAGAAGATCAACTGTACGTGCAAATGGAGCGGGCGGTGCAGGTCGGCACAGTAGTGATAATGGGAGATTTTAACTATCCAAACATAGATTGGGAACATGGTTCTGCCTCTGCTACAAAGCCGAGAAAATTCCTCAGCTTTTTGCAGAATAATTTTATGGGCCAGCTTGTAGAAGATCCTTCTAGAGGTGATGCTCTTCTGGATCTAGTAATTTCTAAAAATGCAGAGCTTGTGAGAAATGTCACTGTCCATGAAAACCTTGGTAACAGTGACCACAATCTAGTTATATTCCAACTTAACTGTAAAAAAACAAACTCAGGTCGGTAAGGCAAAAACACTTAATTTTAAAAAGGCAAATTTCCCAGGGTTGAGCTTGGCACTTCAGGACATAGACTGGGGGCAACTATTGTCACGTAATGACACTAATGCTAAATGGGAGTGCTTTAAATCTACTTTGGATAAGTATATTGTTTAATACGTTCTTAGAGGTAACAAGTACAAGCGAATAAAATAAACCCCACATGGCTTACAAAGAGTGTAAAAAGTGCAATAAATGACAAAAAGAGGGCCTTTAAAAAATGCAAATAGGAGGGGACAGCTATAGCCTTCAAAAAGTATAAAGAACTAAATAAATTATGTAAGGGGGTAATAAAATCAGTGAAAATACAGAATGAAATACAGGTGGCCAAAGAGAGTAAGAACAGCCCCAAAACATTCTTCAAATATATAAATGCAAAAAAAAACCAAGGTCAGAGCATGTAGGACCCCTATATGATGGTAACGGGGTGTTAACTGGGGATCGAGAGAAGGCAGAGCTTCTTAATGGGTTTTTTAGCTCTGTATATACAAAAGAAGAGAGGGCATCTCATGAGGGTGGTACCACTGGTGGAAATGCCTTAAATAACATATTTACCTGTCTGACTGTAGATATGGTCCTTAGTATGTGTTAACGGAGCTATTAATTACTAATATTTTGTGGAATATTAATAATTAATATTCATAAATAGACGTAGCTCCGCCTATTTATTTCCCACACTGTTCTATTCCCTACACACTATGTGTACCTTATATTGTGACGACGGCTATGAAAACCACGTACACTGTATTTTAAACAATAAAAGACTTTATTATATAAAACAATGTCTACCGTCTAATTATTAGGACTATATCTATATATATATTTATATCAACGTATATAAATATATATACATATAGCCGAACCACAATACGATATTATACACTGACTACACTACACACTCCCACTAGTAACTCCACCCACAATATTAACTAGATAACACACACTCACAATATAGCAGCCCACCCTCACCTATACTATACTGTCCCTGGAAGGTAAAGGGTTAAATAACAGTAGGGGATTGCAAGGGTTAGCCTAGGTTCCACAGGGCAGGGGTGAGCAGGGGTTAACTGGCTGTAGGGGTTAACACAGGTTCCACAGGGCAGGGGTGCAGGGAGCAAGGGTTGGAGATCAGGGGGCAGCAGCACACAAGGGGTTCTGGGCAATCAGGGCAGCAGGGGTTGGTTATGGCAAGGCAGGGGTACAGGGGCACTGGCAAGGCAGGGGTTTGATGGTGCAGGGGTTAAATGGTGCAGGGGTGCAGGGCACTGGAAACAAGGCAGGGGTTAATTGCAGCAAGGGGTTAAACACATATCAGGGGCAGCAGGGGTCCGCAGGGCAGGGTGGTGGTACTCAGCCAATCTTGCTCGTTGTCTAAGGGGTGCTCGTCGTCCCAGGGGAGATTCTTCTGCTCGTTTGTCCAGGGGATGATTCTTGCTGGTGGGGTAGCACAGCTCAACTGAAGAGCGCAGCGCGATCGGGTTATTTAAACCCGGTCCGCGCTCGCTCCCGTGCTCCCGCGCTGCCAGCGAGCGCGCCGGCAGCCGTGTGCACGAGCGCCGGCGTGGGTGCTATGACGTCACCGCGCCGGCGCGCGCTGTTTCCCGGGCGGAGGATCTCTTGATACTCCGCCTGGGGAGCGCTTTGT
>ONZH01001333.1:0-48280 GCA_900303285.1 Rhinella marina | reverse complement strand
TGCCCCCAGTGCCCCTATGTGCCAGTAAAAATGCGCCCAGTGCCCCATGTCCCAGTAAAAATGCCCCCAGTGCCCCCATGTGCCAGTAAAAATGCCCCCAGTGCCCCCATGTGCCAGTAAAAATGCCCCCAGTGCCCCCATGTGGCCAGTAAAAATGCCCCCAGTGCCCATGTGCCAGTGAAAATGCCCCCAGTGCCCCCATGTGCCAGTGAAAATGCCCCCAGTGCCCCTATGTGCCAGTAAAAATGTGCCCAGTTCCCCCATGTCCCTAGTAAAAATGCCCCCAGTGCCCCCATGTGCCAGTAAAAATGCCCCCAGTGCCCCCATGTGCCAGTTAAAAATGCCCCCAGTGCCCCCATGTGCCAGTGAAAATGCCCCCATGTGCCAGTGAAAATGACCTCAGTGCCCCCATGTGCCAGTAAAAATGCCCCCAGTGCCCCCATGTGCCCGTAAAAATGCCCCCAGTGCCCCCAATAAAGCTCCGGTCCGCAATTTCAGCAATAAAAAAAAACCAAAAACCCTTATACTTACCTTCATCAGGCTGGCAGCGATGCGATGCAGGCCTCTTCCGGCCTGTGTCCTGCGCTGTACGGCTCAGGCGGCGCGATGACGTCAGCCTATCAGCCTAGTGCCTGCAGCCTATCAGAGGAACGGGCAGGGGAGACGCCTCTCCCTCCCCTGCCCCGCAGTACAGACATCTGTATCGCCATCCTGAGGACGGCGATACAGATGACTATGGAGATGAGCGCTTCCACAATGGAAGCCCTCATCTCCCTCTGCCGGGCCGCGCCGCACCTTGCCTAATTGGCGGTGCGGCCCTGCAAGTGGCAAGGGGGGCCCTTGGGGCCCCCCTAGCTTAGGGGCCCGGTCGCAACTGCGACCCCTATAGCTACGCCACTGCCGAGGAGCTCAGGGCCCCGGCACATGCCCGGGTTTGCCGGGTGCTGACGCCGGCGCTGTGCCCGGGCCCCCCCACAGCAGGTTCTGCGCCCGGGCCCCCCACAGCAGGTTCTGCTGTACCTCCCTGATGGCGGCCCTGCTCATGTGACTCAGGCTACACAGGTGCACCAGAATGTTACCATAAGATGTAAGTAATGGTACATTCAGACCTGGAGTTGCCACACCTCCAGGTATAAATGTTCAAATACAAATCACAGAAAAAAACATGGTCTAAAATGGCAGAAAATTGCTCAGACCCCATATGCTGTTGCGCATATCAAACCGGGGGAGCAATTCCTGCACATGTGGTCCGTTGCTAACAGCAGTCCCCAGCAAAAATGCATACAATGGAGGATGCCTGCAGCGGACCACATGAACCACAAAACCATCCTACACAAGGTAACAAATTGTGTGGATGTAGCGAACTATATAGTCAAACAATCACTAGTAGAGGTGCAATGCGGCGGTAATGCAATTGACCATATATGGCTAAACCCTCACACTGATGTTAAAATGAGACTTTCGCCAATATATTCTTATATCAAGAACATGCCCGAGCACCGTGTCAAGGTATCTCAGAGTGGCTCGGGACCTAACGCTAACCTACCTTGCCGTTGGGCAATTGCGGAAGGAGCATATAGGCCGACACACAGCAACCTACTCCTAGTTACCTCCAGTGTGAAATCACACATACAATGGGAGGAGGGAGGAGACTATGAGCCCCACCTACCAATGACTCATGGGACTCAGGCTACACAGGTGCACCAGAATGTTACCATAAGATGTAAGTAATGGTACATTCAGACCTGGAGTTGCCACACCTCCAGGTATAAATGTTCAAATACAAATCACAGAAAAAAACGTGGTCTAAAATGGCAGAAAATTGCCCAGTCCCCATATGCTGTTGCGCATATCAAACCGGGGGAGCAATTCCTGCACATGTGGTCCGTTGCTGACAGCAATCCCCAGCAAAAATGCATACAATGGAGGATGCCTGCAGCGGACCACATGTACCACAAAACCATCCTACACAAGGTAACAAATTGTGTGGATGTAGCGAACTATATAGTCAAACAATCACTAGTAGAGGTGCACTGCGGCGGTAATGCAATTGACAATATATGGCTAAACTCTCACACTGATGTTAAAATGAGACTTTCGCCAATTGTGATTTGTATTTGAACATTTATACCTGGAGGTGTGGCAACTCCAGGTCTGAATGTACCATTACTTACATCTTATGGTAACATTCTGGTGCACCTGTGTAGCCTGAGTCACATGAGTCATTGGTAGGGGGGCTCATAGTCTCCTCCCTCCTCCCATTGTATGTGTGATTTCACGCTGGAGGTAACTAGGAGTAGGTTGCTGTGTGTCGGCCTATATGCTCCTTCCGCAATTGCCCAACGGCAAGGTAGGTTAGCGTTAGGTCCCGAGCCACTCTGAGATACCTTGACGCGGTGCTCGGGCTCCGGTATGTTCTTGATGTAAGAATATATTGGCGAAAGTCTCATTTTAACATCAGTGTGAGGGTTTAGCCATATATTGTTAATTGCATTACCGCCGCAGTGCACCTCTACTAGTGATTGTTTGATTATATAGTTCGCCACATCCACACAATTTGTTACCTTGTGTAGGATGGTTTTGTGGTACATGTGGTCCGCTGCAGGCATCCTCCATTGTATGCATTTTTGCTGGGGATTGCTGTTAGCAACGGACCACATGTGCAGGAATTGCTCCCCCGGTTTGATATGCGCAACAGCATATGGGGTCTGAGCAATTTTCTGCCATTTTAGACCACGTTTTTTTCTGTGATTTGTATTTGAACATTTATACCTGGAGGTGTGGCAACTCCAGGTCTGAATGTACCATTACTTACATCTTATGGTAACATTCTGGTGCACCTGTGTAGCCTGAGTAACATGAGTCATTGGTAGGTGGGGCTCATAGTCTCCTCCCTCCTCCCATTGTATGTGTGATTTCACGCTGGAGGTAACTAGGAGTAGGTTGCTGTGTGTTGTCCTATATGCTCCTTCCGCAATTGCCCAACGGCAAGGTAGGTTAGCGTTAGGTCCCGAGCCACTCTGAGATACCTTGACGCGGTGCTTGGGCTCCGGTATGTTCTTGATATAAGAATATATTGGCGAAAGTCTCATTTTAACATCAGTGTGAGGGTTTAGCCATATATTGTCAATTGCATTACCTCTCCTGCAATAATGGGGGTGAACGGGAGGGGATGGGTAACTTGTAGGGGGTATAGGATACAAACAAAGGCCCACATGGGGCAGTGACCCAGTGCATAACAGAACTTTGCACTCGGGGGTAACTCAAGTAAAGTAGAGATCAGAACCTGTTGGTCTGTAGTAATTGGGGGGGGGAGAGAAGACCATAGCTAAGGGTCCGGTTCGTGTCAAACGAGCCTTAATAATGAAGATGCGCATGTGTGGAGAACGTCTTATGCAGTGACATGCACATCTATTTGACAGTAAATATGCACTCAATTATGACACTTAAAAAGGTAGCTTCATAAAATCCAATTGTGTAGAAAAAACAATAGATAAAACATAATAATAGGAAAGAGGCCAGTGAAAGAAGATAGGAAAATAATAAGAAGGCAGTTTAAAGTGGATGATCCTAGTCCAGAAGGACCTGGGAGACATGTATCACTAATGTCCCGCAATTAGGGGCATAACCCTCGACTGGAGGCTTTCCCTGGTAGCAGAGGGTAGTTCCACGCATAGGCAGAAAATTCTTATACGGTTACATGTGCTGCTACTTGACAGGAAATGTGCACTCAGTTATGACACCTGAAAAGGTAGCTTCATAAAGGCCAATTGTATAGCAAAAACGAAAGCTAAATATAAAAATAGGAAAGAGACAGGTGAAAGAAGAAGGATAGGAAAAATAAAAAGAAAGGCGGTTTAAGGTAGATGGTCTTAGTCCAGAAGGACCCGGGAGACACTTATCTCGAATGTCCCGCAATTAGGAGCATAACCCTTGGCTGGAGGTTGTCCCCAGCAGTAGATGATAGTTTCTCACATATCTTCACTATCAGCTTTTTTCCATAGCAGTTGCTAGACACTTGGGCGTAATTCCTCCTCTGTACCTCGTTACCAGCTGTTCTCCAGAGCGGCCAACTGGAGTCCAGGGAATCACCACAGGGAGCTCAGGGAGATCTGTTAAGTCCTTGGCAGAATTCCAGTCGTGAATGTCTAGGGGTGATATATCCAGGACGTCGTATACCAATGGTAAGTCTGCTGGAGAACGTATGACAAGCTTGCGCCCCGGCACATTGATAAAGAGGCCAAATGGGTGCAACCATCTGTAGGTCATATTTTTGCTTCTTAATATGTCCAATAATGGTTTTAACATCCTGCACTTTTGCAAGGTGATGGGCGACAGGTCTTGGAAGATTGAAACTGTCACATCTGCAAAGGTAATTGCTGCTTGGACCTTGAAGCTTTCATTATCTGTTCCTTGACTAGGAAGCTGGAAAGACAGCATATAATGTCTCTCGGTGGTTCACCTTGTTTAGGTGGTGGCCGCAGTGCTCTATGCACTCTACCCATAGTTAAATCCGCTGTAGAGTCTGGGCCTAAGAGCATGGAGAAAAGCTCTTCAATAGAACTATGCAGATTGTCTGTCCCAATACTTTCAGGGATACCCTTCAGCCTCAAATTATTACGGCGACCTCGATTGTCCTGATCTTCTATCAGGTTATAAAGCAGGTTTATGTTTGCCTGGGTCCTATCCAGGCTGTGAGAGTAGATCTTTCATAAATCTCCTGAAGATCGGCAGATCGTCAGTGGTTTGTTCCTCTTCTTGTTCACTGTCGCGCTCTGAGTCAGTGTATGTCTCTGAAGCGGGAAGGGATTCTGCTCTGGGCGCCATATTGGATCCTTGCTTACCTGCAGCAGAGGCTTGTTTGCGGATGAATTTGTCCATGTCTCTGTGGGTAGATCCAGATTTAAGCATTCCAGGGGTTTCCTTGGGTTTATCCCCGGTAGTTTTGCCCATCTTCAGCTGGCCTTGATAGCTTAAAAAGCTTGTTTGCACTCAGCCCTGTGTGGAGTTCACACAACCATGTGTGTCACGCTCTGCTGCCAGGCTCCGCCCCGTAGGGGTTCATTTTTTGCAGGATGAGATGACTGTTTGATTGGATGATTTGGCGTGTGTATGACTTTTTGATCGCTTGGTATTACACTTTTTGTGATATAAGGTGACAAAAAATGGCTTTTTTACACCCGCTTTTATTTTATTTTTTTACTGTGTTCACCTGAGGGGTTAGGTCATGTGAGATTTTTATAGAGCAGGTTGTTACGGACGTGTCAATACCCAACATGTATACTTTTTTGTTATTTAAGTTTTACACAATAATATCATTTTTGAAATTAAAAAAAATCATGTTTTAGTTTCTCCATAGTCTGATAGCTGTAGTTTTTTTTTTTTTTTTGGGCGATTGTCTCATGTAGGGTCTCATTTTTTGCGGCATGAAATGACGGTTTGATTGGTATTATTTTTGGGTATATATTACTTTCTGATCGCTTGGTATTACACTTTTTGAGATGTATGGTGATAAAAAAAAATGGCTTTTTTGGCACAGTTTTTATTCTTTTTATTTTTTTATGGTGTTCACCAGATAGGTTAGCTCATGTGATATTTTTATAGAACAGGTCGTTACGGACGAGGCGATACCTAATACTGTATATCTGTTTTTTTATATTTTGGTTTTAAACAATGTAACATAGTAACATAGTAACATAGTTTGTAAGGCCGAAAAAAGACATCTGTCCATCCAGTTCAGCCTGTTTTCCTACAAGTTGATCCAGAGGAAGGCAAAAAAACCCCAGTGAGGTAGAAGCCAATTTTCCTCACTTTAGGGGAAAAAATTCCTTCCCGACTCCAATCAGGCAATCAGAATAACTCCCTGGATCAACGACCCCTCTCTAGTAACTATAACCTGTAATATTATTACCCTCCAGAAATACATCCAGGCCCTTCTTGAACTCTTTTAGTGAACTTACCATCACCACCTCCTCAGGCAGAGAGGTCCACAGTCTCACTGCTCTTACCGTAAAGAATCCTCTTCAATGTTTATGTACAAACCTTCTTTCCTCCAGATGCAGAGGATGTCCCCTCGTCACAGTCCTCGGGATAAATAGATGATGGGAGAGATTTTGAAACAAAAAAAATTATGTTTTCACGTCTCCATTTTCTGAAAGCCATATCTTTTTTTTATTTTTTGGCCGATTGTCATATGTAGGGTCTCATTTTGTGCAGGATGAGATGACTGTTTGATTGGTATTATTTTTGGGTTCATATGACTTTTTGATCGCTTGATATTACATTTTTTCTGATGAAAGGTGACAAAAACGGGCTTTTTTTTAGCAGTTTTTATTTTTATTTTTTTACGATGTTGACCAGACGGGGTGGATCATGTGAAATTTTTATAGAGCACATTTTTATGGACACGGCGATACCTAATATGTGTGTTCTTTATTTATTTTTATTTTTTTCTATTTTTTACAATTTTATGTGTCTCTTTTTATGGAAAAGGGGCTTTTCATTGAAACTTTATTTTTTAATTGTTAAAAAACTTTTTTTCACTTTGGGACCTCGACATTTTCAGGGTTTGATCCCTGTTTCAATACAGCACAATACATCTGTAAGACGCTGACAGGTGCCTAGGAGACCGAGCCCTGTGGTTGGATCTCCTGGGCTTCCATAGCTGGTAGTCCCGATGCCTGTTCAAGGAACCCGATATTTAAGTGTATCCATATAAATGGCCCACCCTGTAGTATACTCAAATTCTAGCAATCATAACAGGAAGGAAGACTAAAATTGCTAGATTTAATTTTAGAAATACTAATTAACTGGTTGCTGAACTAGGACGAGAATGCTCGTCCTAACCGGCCGGTATTTAACACATTAGGACACATTAGGGGATATACAAGCTACCGCAAACCCCCTGTATGCCGTGGTCAGCGTGACCGCGGCATACAGGGGCTTAATCCGCCGGCACTGGTGTTATCACCAATGCTGGCGGATATAGCAGGGGCCCGGCTGTCAGTATCAGCCGGGTCCCTGCTGCAGATCGCGGCAGCGCGTGGCCGGCTGCCAGTTAACCCTAGGACAACAATGCTCATTCTAATGTGTTAAATACCTGCCGGTTAGGACGAGCATTCTCGTCCTAGGTCAGCAACCAGTTAATTAGTATTTCTAAAATTAAATCTAGCCCTTTTAGTCTTCCTTCCTGTTATGATTGCTAGAATTTGAGTATACTACAGGGTGGGCCATTTATATAGTAACATAGTAACATAGTTTATAAGGCCGAAAAAAGACATCTGTCCATCCAGTTCGGCCTGTTTAACCACTTCAGCTCTGGGCCATTTCCCCCCTTCCTGACCAGGCCTAATTTTGCAAATCTGACATGTGTCACTTCATGTGGTAATAACTTTGGAACGTTTTTACTTATCCAAGCGATTCTGAGATTGTTTTCTTGTGACACATTGTACTTCAAGTTAATGGTAAATTTGAGTCGATTTTATTTGAGTTTTAATTTTATTTACAAAAAAATCCAAAAGTTAACGAAAATTTGAAAAAATTCACTGTTTTCTAAATTTCAATCTCTCTGCTTTTAAGACAGATAGCGATGCCCCATAAAATCCTTTTTAATTTACATTACCCATATGTCTACTTTATGTTGGCATCATTTTGGTAGTGTCATTTTATTTTTTTAGGACAGTAGAAGGTTTAGAATTTTAGACGCAATTTTTGCAAATTTGCAAAATCAACTTTTTTAAGGACCAGTTCAGTTCTGAAGTCAGTTTGTGGGCTTACATAATAGAAACCACCCATAAATGACCCCATTTTAGAAACTACACCCCTCAAACTATTCAAATTTCTAAAACCATTCATGGTTTTAGAAATGTTGTTAACCCTTTAAGTATTCCACAGGAATTAAAGCAAAATAGATGCGAAATTTCAAAATTTCACTTTTTTTGCAGATTTTTCATTTTAATCATTTTTTTTTCTGTAATACATCAAGGTTTAACAACAAAACAAAACTCAATATTTATTACCCCAATTCTGCAGTTTGCAGAAACACCTCACATGTGGTCGTGAACTGTTATTTGGGGATGCGCCAGGGCTCAGAAGGGGAGGAGCAGCATCTGCATTTTCTAACATGGAATTTTTTTGTCATGGTTTGTAAGAGTGATAACTTTTTAATTTTTTTGTGGACTGAGCTGCGTGAGGTCTTATTTTTTGTGGGACAAGCTGTGATTTTTATTGGCCCCATTTTGGGGTACATCCATCCAGCTTTCTGATCACTTTTTATTCTAATTTTTGGGAGGTTAACTAAAAAAAAAGCAGCTTAGGGGCATTTTTCTATATTTTTTTTTACACCGTTCACTTGATGGGGTAGATCATGTGATATTTTTGTAGAGCCAGTTGTTACAGACGCAATGATACCAAATATGCCTATTTTTTTTTTTTACGTTTTACACAATAAGAGCATTTTTAGAAGAAAAATCATGTTTTTGTGTTGCAATTTTTTAAGAGCCATTTTTTTTCATTTTTCGGGCTATAATCTTGTGTGGGGGGCTCATTTTTTGTGGGATGAGGTGACGTTTTAATTGCTACCATTTTGGGATGCATACGACTTTTTGATTGTTTGATATTATGTTTTTTGGTAGGTGATGCAACAAAAAAAGCTGTTTTGACATAATTTTTATTAGATTTTTTTTACGCAGTTCACTTGATGGGGTAGATCATGTGATATTTTTATAGAGCCGGTCGTTTCGGACGCGGTGATACCAAATATGTCTATCTTATTTATTTATTTTTATTTGTAACTTTTTTTAATGAAATATTTGGGAGGAAATTATTTTTTTTATATATAATATAATATATGTGATTTTTTTTTTATAATACTCTATTTATTTTATTTTTATTTTTTACACTTTGTGTCTCCCATAAGGTCATACAAGACCTCAGGGGAACATTTAACTTCACTTATTTTATTTATTTTTTTTACACTTGATTTCTCCTGTAACTGGGGCTGACATAGTAGCCCCAGTTACAGGGGAAATACATCCCCAGAGAGGCTGTATAGCATAATACTATGCTGTACAGCCTCAGTGCAGGGCTGATCGGGTCTATGAGAGACCCGGCAGCTCCTGCACTCTCCCGGCCCCGGAGATCACGTGACCGCCGGGCCGGAACAGGAAGCGCAATAGCGATATACAGCAATCTAGAAGGCAGGGACCGTTCCCAGGGGTCCCTGCCTTCTAGATTGCTGTATATCGCTATGACAGCAGGTACATCACTGACAGCAGGTACCCCACTGTGCAGCTGCACGATTAGCGTGCAGCTGCTATCTCTGAATGGACGTTCAGAAACGTCCATTCAGAGATAGATAACCACTTCCCGGACATTTATAGTCAACGGGCGGACGGGAAGTGGCTAAAAACAATTTTATGTTATATACAAGGTGGGCCATTTATATGGATACACTTAAATAAAATGGGAATGGTTGGTGATATTAACTTCCTGTTTGTGGCACATTAGTATATGGGAGGGGGGAAACTTTTCAAGATGGGTGGTGACCATGGTGGCCATTTTGAAGTTGGCCATTTTGGATCCAACTGGGAAGAGGGTCATGTGACACATCAAACTTATTGAGAATTTCACAAGAAAAACAATGGTGTGCTTTGTTTTAACGTAACTTTATTCTTTCATGAGTTATTTACAAGTTTCTGACCACGTATAAAATGTGTTCAAAGTACTGCCCATTGTGTTGGATTGTCAATGCAACCCTCTTCTCCCACTCTTCACACACTGATAGCAACACCACAGAAGAAATGCTAGCACAGGCTTCCAGTATCCATAGTTTCAGGTGCTGCACATCTCGTATCTTCACAGCATAGACAATTGCCTTCAGATGACACCTAAGATAAAAGTCTAACGGGGTCAGATCGGGAGACTCCCCTCCCATATACTAATGTGCCACAAACAGGAAGTTAATATCACCAACCATTCCCATTTTATTTAGGTGTATCCATATAAATGGCCCACCTTGTATATAACATAAAATTGCTTTACTGCTGTTGACTCCCTCTTTTATAGTCAGATGGCCTAACCTAATTTTGGATTTGTTTAAAAGGGTTTTTCAAGAATTTACTACTGATGACCTATACTCTGGATAAGCCATGGTATATGAATGATGGGGTACGACACCTGTGGCCCTCGCTGATCACCTGTTTGAGAAAGCTCCAGCACAGGCCGAACTGGATGGACAGATATCTTTTTTAGGCCTTATAAACTATGTTACTATGTTACTCTCACTAGCGCTGAGGTGTTCTCTTTGTGCTGTACATTTGATAGAGGCTGTGCTTGGTATTGGAGCTCAGCCCCATTCACTTCAATGGGGTTGAGCTGAGCCTAGGCCATTTGACTGATGAACATGAGGTGACATGGCCTAGACTTCTGTCATCAGAATTAACCCCTTTACATTGGCTAGGAGCGGGGATGGGGGGACGTGGAATTTGCTCCTGCTCCTAGAGGCTCCGTTCTCCTACCTCATTCCACGCCCGCCATCCTTGATTGACAGGGCTAGCGTTCATCTTCTCCTGCCAGCCCTGTGTGCCGGGTAAATCTTGCGCATGCGCTGTGTAGTGTACTCAGCACACAGGGCTGGCAGCAGGAGACGAACGCTGGATGGGCCCTGTCAATCAAGGACGGCGGGGTGTGGAATGAGGTAGGAGAACAGAGCCTCTAGGTACGAGCAACGCCTCACCTTCCCCTGCTCCTAGAGGCTAATTTGCATATAACCAAAGTAAAAATTCTGATGGAACGGGGGCATTAATAATGCTTATAATACCAGAGTTAGGGCCTGCTGACATTAGAACATTGCTAAGGTATGCTAGTGTAAAAGGGTCAATTCTGATGATAGAAACCCTTTAACTGAGAGAAGGACATGACTTTACTGCGAGAGCTGGTGCCTTCTCAAAACAGCTAATCGGCAGGGGTTTCGTGTGTTGGACTCCCACCAATCAGATACTGATGAACTTTCCAGAGGAGTAATTCTGATCCAGGGAGTAATTCTGATTGCTTGATTGGAGTCGGGAAGGAATTTTTTTCCCTAAAGTGGGGAAAATTGGCTTCTACCTCACAGGTTTTTTTGCCTTCCTCTGGATCAACTTGTAGGAAAACAGGCCGAACTGGATGGACAGATGTCTTTTTTCGGCCTTATAAACTATGTTACTATGTTACTATGTAGTAAGGTCTCAGAAAACCTGTAACTATACTTAATAGAGATGAATGAAGCAAGCTTCGGATGATACATCTGAAGACGTTTCATTCAAAACTTCAGAATAATACTGTATGGAGATTCGTATTTGTACAATATTAAAATGTATGGGCTCTAATGAGCCAAAGTTAGTTATTCGCGAAGTTGCATGTGACTTGGTTCAATAAGTTTCAATAATACTTGCAATCGAACTTTGCTTCAGTCATAATCCTTAGCTGCCAAGCTTTTTTTTCTCAAATCTATAGTGATTGGCATTCCACTGCTATTTTTTTCTTCATTAATTATGTCTTCTGATAAAAAACATTTGTAAACAATATTTTCTGGGTTTTTAATGGTGACAAATAATGTGTTCATGCTGTAACATCCTTGTCCGTTAAATACTGTGGTAGCTGGAATAAGAAATAATATAAGTACTACATTAGCAAAATGAGAAAAAGTGTGATAACTTTTCTTTCAAATATCTAGCCTCTAAATTTAGCAAGAACTAGGGCATGGAGAACTTAACTAGAAACAACCATATCATCCCTATCATATGAGCAAATTAAATATTAATTAAATCCCCTGGACCAGATAGCATACATCCACTTAGGGAATTGGGCTTCGTAATCTCATCTTCTTATACTCTATTGTAATAGAGTCAGTGCCACAGGATCAGAGGACGGACGACCAGTAAGATTGACATTTGAGTATGTTGTATGTAAAGTATTGAAGATATTCTAAGAAATGAGCTGCAGAAGTATACAATGGTTTATAAATGAACTACGGAAAACCAGCAGGGTTTTGTGGAAAACAGGTTGTACCTAAACAGTATACGGGGTTTTTATTAGGTAAGTACAAATCTGGATGTTGGTCATGCAACAGTTATATATCTAGATTTTGCAAAAGCTTTTGAAACAGCATCACACAAAAGCCTTGTGCTAGAGATGAATGAACCTTTTGAGAGCCGTTTTGTTTTAGGTTTTTCAAAAAGTTCATTTAGGAACTAAATTGATTCTACCCAAGCCAAAGTTGCTCCAATTGCCCAGAAAATAGGTATATAACACCCTATAGTCTGTTACTAATTTTTAGGAAAAGATTCCCCTCATCCCTAAGCTCTTGAACACAATGACGGCAATGGCAAAAATTACATAGTGACACTAACATAAATAGCTATGGTTAAATATATGGTTGACAACATTAACTAACAACATGTTTAAAAAAACACTGAGATGATTGAGTGCTGTAGTTAGTGTCATCACCATCATCCTGCTCCTCCACGTCCGACCTCTCCTCCTCTAGTGGAAGCTCCTCATCTTCTTCCTCCATGAGACTTGCTCCTTATGGGACGGACCCCAACAGCTACAGGGTGAGTGTGTCTGATGAATTGCCACTGCCTGACCTCAAAACAACACCTGCTCCTCATGCTCCTACTGAGGCTGTCTGGTGCATAACAAAAATCGTTCAAGGCTTTATGCATGGCAACCCTTGACTTAACACATGTCAAGGAGTGGGAGCAATGCTCTGCCCTGCTGCTTCTTGGGGATGGAAGGATGTCCATGGAGGAGGCGGTTAAGCACCTGGTGTGGGACCGAGACCGACACAAACATGGAAATGTCAATAGGACCTGGCCTTTTTGCTGTGGTGCTGCCTTGCTGCTACTATGAAAAAAACATTGACCCAGTTGGCAATAAAAGACATGTAATGTCCCTGCACATAACAGCTGGAAGTGCACCTTTAAAAAAAAATGGACAGCTGGATAGAAGTGCGAATAAGTGCAAAACTAAATGGTACATCAGCAACTGTACCAACAGAAATTTGTCCAGGTGGAATTTCAGCTTTTTAAACGCTAATTGCTGGTCGACAATAGTTTTCTCATGGCCACACATTCCATTATGGATGCCTCACAATGGAGCGGAGGAGAAGGAGAAGGAGGAGTCTGAGCAAGAGAAGAAGCTGATGATGATGACAAGGACACTGTATTGCCTGGGGATGCAGGCTGGCTGCCACAAAGAGGACCAGGAGAAGGAGGACAGTCTTGTTCTCATTGGGAACGCTTGTCAGTAGGGATGAGCGAACCGAACCGTAACGAACCAGATTCGTTACGAACTTTCCCAAAAGTTCGGTTCGTCACCGAACCGAATTTTGAGGAAGTTCGTAGCGAATCTGGTTAAAATAACGGCGACGCAAAATATACGCATATTTATTGAGAATGTACGCTAATGCATACATATTCAGTTAAGTAGCGTACAATTGACAACGCTACACTGTATGTTCGTTACTTGAGTAGGAATGTTTGCAGACGCAGTGTATGAGTACGCTAATGCGTACATATTCAGTTAAGTAGCGCACCTTTGACAACATTACACTGTATGTTCGTTATTTGTGCGGGAATGTTCGCATTAGCGTACACATTAGTGTAAATTCTCAAATATGCGTATATTTTGCGTTGCCATTGTTGAAGTCACTTGGATTTTTTCCACTTTTTTCATTGTAATAGCAACTGCAAGTAAACAAAACTATACCCTATCTGACTCCCATTATTGTAGAAGCAATTATTCAGCCGTTATAGCAAGGTTCGTTTTAGGTTCGGTTCGTACGAATCCAAAATTCAAGAAAGTTCGCCGAAGCGAAGCAAACCAAACTTTTCAAAAGTTCGCTCATCCCTACTTGTCAGTTCTATTTTTCCGAAGGATCCGGTGATACCACCTCTTTTGTTACTATAGAGTGCTGCTACTTATGTTTGAATGCTCATGGGTTATTTTAATTCTGCAGATCTTATCATTTTGTGTACTGGCTTGTGGAGACAAAATAGCATACAGGAGTTGCTTGCACAGAGTTAGTGGCAGCCCAGCTTGGTGTAACTTTTTGAGCTGGTGCCAATAGTATCAGTGGCATCACCAGTTCCAGGGCTGTCCACAACATAAGCAGATCTGGCTCTGGCAGTTCTTTTAGAGGTTTTTTCGTACATTACCTTCACTCTTTATTGCCACCACCCTTCTCCTCAGATGTCTCCTACTTAGCACCCTGATCCAACCCCCAGGTCCTGTTCAACTCACAATCACTGTCATAGTCCTCACCCTCCCCACTACTTTTAGTAGATTGTGATATGTCACCGTGGGCTCCTTGGCCCATCTGCAGATTCTCTGCTCTGTAAGGTAATACCCCAGGGGCCAGTCTGGCTGGGAAGACTTTTTTTCTGGCAGTCAGTTATTCCCTGCAAGGGAACTTCTAGTCAGAAAGATTGTTTCCTGCTATAACATAGTAATTCCTTGTCCAGGGGCGTTGCTAGGGTCTGAAAAGATCCGGGGCCCAAGCCCCAATGAATATAGCCCAATTCTCTATGTTGACCCTCGTCCCAACCCTGCTATACAGCAGCACATACCTCACTTCCAGGGCATCCCTGGTGACATCTTCTGTGATGTAGATCTTCTCTGTCATAATCTTCTCCATTCGGCCCAGACAACTTCTCTCAGCCGCCTCGTCTCTGCAGGGTGTGACACACAGACATCTTAGCTTCCTCACATTTCTATCATCATCCTCCAACCTGGAGTCCCCACAGTCTTATCCTGATGCTTGCTGTGCCCCCCAAAACCTCCAAATACTATCCTGGAGAAATAATAGTGCCCCCCATAGTAATAGTCCTACCAATAGTAATTCCATCATTAGTAACACTCCACCCTACAGTGACCCCAGTACTGATAATGCTCCCCAAGAGTGCCTCCATTAGTAGAAGAGTCCTCCAGTATTAATAATGCCCTCACAGAGCCCCCAGTAGTAATAAGGCCCCCTATTGTTCCCCCAGTGGTAATAAAGCTCTGTACACACCCCTCAGTAGTAATAATGCCACCCATAGTGCTCTTAGTTGAAATAAGGCGGATCTATAAGTCTCTCCTATAAAGCCCCCAGTAGTAATAAGAACTCCAAATGTCCCCTGGATTTATAATACCCCTACAGTGCCCCCAGTTTTTTTTATCGTTCCCCCTACTGTTTTAATGCTCGCCCTGAAGTGTCCGCTGTAGTTATATTCCTACTCTTTAATGTCCGCAGAAATTATAATTCCTTGGCCCCTCCACCATACAGTCCCATTTAAATAAAGCTATTTCCCTCCTGTGTAAATAACATCACACCATCTCTCCAGCCCCCTCCAATATACATTCCCATGTAAATAACATCCCTCTCTATCTACAGCCCCCTCCAAATACAGTCCCATGTAAATAATATCATTCCCACACATAGCCGTCATCAATATACAGTCCTATGTAAATATCACTCCCTCCGATAGCCTCCTTCAACATATAGCCCCATGTAAATAACATCACTTCCTTCCCATAGCCACCTCCAACATGCAGTCCCGTGTAAATAACATCACTCCACCCCACAGTCCCATGTAAATAACATAAACCTGCCCTCAGCCACCTCCAACATGTAGTCCCATGTAAATAACATCACTCCACGACACAGTCCAATGTAAATAAGGCTACTTTCACACCAGCGTTTTTGCTGGATCTGTCATGGATCAGCAAAAACGCTCCCGTCATGATAATACAACCATCTGCATCCATTCTGAATGGATCCGGCTGCATTATCTTTTAAATAGCCAGTTTGGATCAGTTTCTTCATGCGGACACCAAAACGCAGCAAGCAGCGTTTTAGTGTCCGCCTCCAAAGCAAAATGCTGACTGAACTGAAGCAAAACTGATGCATTCTGAACTGATCCTTTTCCATTCAGAATGTATTAGGACAAAACTGATCAGTTTTGGACCGTTTATGAGAGCCTGTGACGGATCTCACAAACGGATCCTTACAATGCAAGTGTGAAAGTAGCCTAATGCTAGTTTCACACCTGTGGCAGGGGACTCCGGCAGGCTATTCCAGCGGGTGAACAGCCCGCCGGATCCATGCTGTACATGCTGTACTTTTGTTCTGGCCACCTCTCGGCAGGGTTTGCCGTGCTGCGGCTGGATCCATGGACAGCCGCCATTACAGTGAATGGGGCCAGAGCGTAGTTCCGGCCCCACACGTGCACCTGCGGTAGCACAGATCTGGCGGGCTATTCACCCGAGGGAACAGCCTGCCGGAGTCCCATGCCGCAGGTGTGAAAGTACCCTAACAGAACCCTGCCCAAGTCACCTCTAACACACAGTCCCATGACAACATCCCTCCCTTCTGCCCTAACATACAATCCCAGTTAAATAACCACAACTCCCAGCATCCCTCTGCTTCTCCCTTCACTTACCTCTTCTGATGTAGCAGAGCTCACTGCAGCATCACTGCAGCAGAGCTCACTGCAGCTTTTCCCCACAATTCTCCTCTTCAGTTTAGAAGACGGGTTGAAAAGGACCTGCGATGATGTCACAGTCATGTGACCGGTGCAGGATTAGAATGCATACTACATATCTTGCAGTGTGTTAGATTCAATTGTACTGCCGTCCTGAGGACGGCAATACAAATGTATCTGTCTAACAGGCAGGACATTCGGGGCCTGGGAGAAAACATCAGGGGCCCAGGCCCCGAATGTTTTAGCCTAGCAACACCCCTGTCCTTGTCTATGGCGGAGTGCAAAGAGTCTTTGGCTTCAGTCTCCTAGTGACATAGGGATTGCTTCCCCATGAAGTCTCACTTAGTCACTAAGATTGGGGGTCCATTCACAGAACCATATCTGATTTTGTGGACCACAAATTGCGGATCCATAGAACACGGATGCCACAGTGTGCATTCTGCGTTTGCAGTTCAGAACATCCTGCTCTATGATGATAATGCCCATTTTTGTTCACAATATGGAAAAGGGTGGGACATTTTATATCTCTTTTCAGGGCCATGGAATGATGTACAGATGCGGACGGCACATGTGCGCTGTCTGTGTCTCTCAGTCCCATTTAATAATGGGTCGGCATGAGATCTGCAAATTGCGGGCCGTGTCGGAATGAAAAAATACTTTCGTGTGAATGGGCCCTGAATGTGCCTCCTACTTCATGTGATCCCCATAAACACTCTGTGCAGAGGGACATTCTGTTAGTGCCATTTGTTTCTCACTAAATTAATTCTATTTAGAATCAATTATTGTTATAGAGTGGCTTCCTTTCCACAATATACCTCTAGGTCTAGTTTCATTCTTGTCATTTTCATTCCAAAGATCACTTAAAGAGGGGCTTAAAAGGGACGGATAGAAAAGAGCATTTGTAAGTTTCTGGCTCTCCAAATACTAGTAGGTAAAATTTGGAACAGGGAAACATCAAATTTAGGACTCCAGGCCTCCGGTGGGAGCAAGATTACAAAACCTTTTCTCAAATTGTGCAAGGATTCGTCAGACACCTCAATAGAATCTTGTACCCAGGTTAATCCCACAGGTTAAAGAAATTGCTCCCCAAGGCAAATAAGTCAACCCTTCATAAAGCCTCATATGGTGGTTGTTTCAGGACTTAAAGGGGTTGTCCGAGTTATTTTTTTGTTCTTTGTATGTTTCTAACTAGTCAAATACAACAGCTTTTCCATACACTTTCTGCTTCTAAAGCTGCTGGTTTATCAGATTTCACTCAGGGTCACATGACCTTTGATGTCAGCTTGCCTACCTGCTAATCTTATATTCGTGCACAGAGCCTGTACACGAGATGTCACTGTGCTTGCCACGCCCCCTGCTCTGCCGGGCTCCTGCTATCTGCTCTCTCCCTGGATTCTTTCAAATAAAACATTAACCCCTTCAGCCAGAACACACTGAAGGCTTTACAACAGCAGCTGCAGATCTAAAGAGACACAGGATCTGCCCTCCTCACCCTACAGACACAGAGCTGACTGGAGCTGATCTGGAGGAGATGCATAGTATTGTATTGTACAAGAACAGGTAGGGGGAAGACCCTGTGGGTATCAGCAGTGTCATTGTACAGCTGGGACTTGTAGTCCTACACATACAGTACAGACCAAAAGTTTGGACAGACCTTCTCATTCAAAGAGTTTTCTGTATTTTCATGACTATGAAAATTGTAGATTCACACTGAAGGCATCAGAACTATGAATTAACACATGTGGAATTATATACTTAACAAAAAAGTGTGAAACAACTGAAAATATGTCTTATATTCTAGGTTCTTCAAAGTAGCCAAGTTTTGCTTTGATTACTGCTTTGCACACTCTTGGCATTCTCTTGATGAGATTCAAGAGGTAGTCACCTGAAATTGTATTCCAACAGTCTTGAAGGAGTTCCCAGAGATGCTTAACACTTGTTGGCCCTTTTGCCTCACTCTGCTGTCCAGCTCACCCCAAACCATCTCGATTGGGTTCAGGTCTGGTGACTGTGGAGGCCAGGTCATCTGGCATAGCACCCCATGACTCTCCTTCTTTGTCAAATAGCCCTTACACAGCCTGGAGGTGTGTTTGGGGTCATTGTCCTGTTGATAAATAAATGATGGTCCAACTAAACGCAAACCGGATGGAATAGCATGCCGCTGAAAGATTCTGTGGTAGCAATGCTGGTTCAGTATGCCTTCAATTTTGAATAAATCCCCAACAGTGTCACCAGCAAAGCACCCCCACACCATCACACCTCCTCCTCCATGCTTCACAGTGGGAACCAGGCATGTAGAGTCCATCCGTTCACCTTTTCTGCGTCGTACAAAGATATGGAACCAAAGATCTCAAATTTGGACTCATCAGACCAAAGAACAGATTTCCACTGGTCTAATGTCCATTCCTTGTGTTCTTTAGCCCAAACAAGTCTCTTCTGCTTGTTGCCTGTCCTTAGCAGTGGTTTCCTAGCAGCTATTTTACCATTGTTGTTAATTATGACGGGTGAAGTATAATGAAAAGATGACGGCAGCGCTCCTCGGTTCTTTTCCAGAGATGAAGCTTTATTCCGATTATCAGACCTAGATAACAGCAAGGTTATAGCTCTTAGTATAAATAAGCCTACTTATACCCAGAATAAGTTACCTCAGCTCATTCATCAGTTCATGTCTCTCAGTCCATCATTTCATTCCTTTCTCTTCTTCTTTCTCCTTCTTTCTTTCCTTCATAATCTTTTTCTACCTTTCTCTCTTTCTTTTCATTCTCCCTAACCATCCATCATCCTTCCTTGTTATACCATTTTTACCCATTGACTAACATGTGTAGGACATTTAATTGGCTAATATTGGATTCCAATAAGTCTATTGGCCGTTTTAGACTAAACTCATGTTATGATTGGTGGGTTTTCTAATCCTGCTTTGGTTGAGGTAGTCGCCTAACTTAAAATGCGGAGGGAAGATTCTTGTTCCGCGACTTCTGCCTCCACCCTAGGTGACAGACAATAGTCCCCTTTACCATAAACAGAAACTGCCCTGGACAGAACCTTATCTATTGTTCTTGCAGTCACACTGTCTCCGCTGGTCTAGATAAACCTGGGGCATTTAATTGAAACACAAAGGATCGTTATCTGTCCATCTACACTGTAGAAGTTTTACCTAGCCATTGACTGTAACTATGATTATTGGCTGATTAAATGTCCTCCAATGTTAGATCAATGTACCATGTGTGAATGTCATATATACGATATACCAATGTCACATATACCAATAACCATGAAGGCCTGCTGCACACAGTCTCCTCTTAACAGTTGTTGTAGAGATGTGTCTGCTTCTAGAACTCTGTGTGGCATTGACCTGGTCTCTAATCTGAGCTGCTGTTAACCTGCGATTTCTGAGGCTGGTGACTCGGATGAACTTATCCTCCGCAGCAGAGGTGACTCTTGGTCTTCCTTTCCTGGGGCGGTCCTCATGTGAGCCAGTTTCTTTGTAGCGCTTGATGGTTTTTGCTAGGGATGAGCGAACCGAACCGTAATGAACCAGATTCGTTCCGAACTTTGCCAAAAGTTCGGTTCGTCACCAAACCGAACTTTGAAAAAGTTCGTAACGAATCTGGTTAAAAAAAAAACGCGACGCAAAACTGTACTTTTTTCACAGAATAGACCAGGATACAAGGGATTATTACTCCCATAATCCCTTGTATCCTGGTTTTCTGTGAAAAACAAGATGTGTGACGTCACCCCACAGCCCCTGAAGTGCCTGAGCGTGCCGACATCTTGTCAGTGCGTTGCCAGACATCAGAGAGAGGAGATTAGTATTAGATAGAGAGAGAAAAGATATAGATAGATAGCCAAATAACTAGATAGATACAGGGAGAGATAGAGAAGGAATAGAAAGGGTTAGTGAGAGAAGCAGGAGAGAGGAAGAGAAAGCTAGATATAGAAGATAAGGTGATAGATAGGGAAAGAGGCTGAGAAATCAAGAGATAGGTAGAGATAGGGAGAGATAGGCATCTAAATAAAAAAATTGTGAGATCTAGGGAGAGATAGGGAGATAAAAAAAGAAATAGGGAGAGAAAAGTGAGAAAAGAGTCAGGACAGGTAGCATTCCTGTCCCGTGACAGATAGTACACGCTACACGTTGCTGCTCTGCTGGGTGCCGTCAACCCCGTTTAGCCACAACAAACAAAGTTAAAAAAAAAGTTAAAAAAAAAAGTTATAAAAAAAGTTAAAAAAAAGTTTTTTTTTTTTTTTTTAAAGTTATAAAAAAAAATAAATAAAGTTTGAAATAGTATAAAAAAAATACATAATTTCATTTTCCCCCACCCAAATAAAAATATGTCCAAGCGTCCTACTTCCAGCACTTCCCAGGCAAGGAGTGCAACAGCAGGCGGTGAGGGTAGGAGAAGTGGCAGCACCAGGCCCGGTGGCAGCTGGGGTAACAGGCGTGGCAGCAGGGTGCAGCTACCCCTGACGCCCACTGGTCATGTAAGAACCACACAGCCAGTGGTTCTAGATTGGCTTACCCAATCCTCCAGTTCCACCGCCCAAAGCTCCCAAACGAGGAGTCAAGCATCGGCTGGATCATCCGACACCACCCTTACATGGGACGGTCAGCGAGAGTCCTCTGCCCCGTCCCCTGTTATTAGAATGCCACTCACCTTTGGGGCACCTTCTGCCAGGGAACTCTTGGCAAACCTTGATCTGCCCTTGGAGTCTCTACCACTTTTTAGTGATGAGGAGGAGGAGGAGTAAGTCCAGCAAAGTCAGCGGGTGGAACGTACTGAGACTTTAGAGGAGGTGTTGGCTGTAAGCAGTCAACAGAGCCAGGGAGGGGCATCCAGTGCCACACCTGATATCCTGTCCCAGCCACCGGAGGAAAGTAGCAGTGCTGACTTTGATGATGATGTCGCTGATTGGACGTGGCGCCCTCAAGAAGCATTATCCTCGGCATCATCAGGGGAGGAAATAGAGGTGCCACCGACGCAGCAACATCCCACTGTTGCAAGGAACCGAGGCACAAGAGGGAGGGGTAGAAGAGAAGCTACCAAGCAGGGATCACCATCTCAAAGCCTTGGTCCTGAGAGGGCACCCTCAGGCAGCAGTGGCAGTCAGCAGCCAGCAAGACCCCCCGTGGCTGTCAGCAAACCACCGTCCTCTGTCGTCTGGCTGTTCTTCCGCCTGGGGAAAGATAAGCACATCGTTTTGTGCCTGCTGTGCAATGAGAGGGTCAGTCGTGGTAGGGGTGATAATCTCGGGACAACATCGATGCGAAAGCATATGGAAAGGCAACACCAACAGGCCTGGAAGAACCGTGACACCAATAACACCTCCTGTCAGGATGCACCATACACTGCAGATCCCATCATGCAGCATCCTCTCAGTGGAACTCAGGGCTCGTCAGCCTCAGGTGCCAGCACCAGCACAGTGTCACTGCCATGTACACCGCTAATGAGGCAGCAATCCGTGACTGAGTCCATGGGCAGACGTCAGGTGTATTCCAGCAGCCATCCCATGGACCAGAAACTGACCGAACACCTGTTTAAGCTGCTGGTGCTTCAGTCCCTGCCCTTCAACCTTGTGGACTCCCAGCCTTTCAGGGATTTCATGGCGTGTGCACACCCCAGATGGCGTGTCCCCAGCTGCCACTACATCTCTGGCAAAGCTGTCCCATCACTGCACAGTTATGTGCAGAAAAAGGTTAGCGACTCATTGGGACTCTCGGTGTCCAAGACCGTGCACCTGAGTGCTGATGTCTGGTCCTCAAATTATGGGCAAGGGCAGTACATGTCTTTTGCTGCCCATTGGGTCAACATCCTCCCAGAAGACCATCAGGAAGTTGGCCCATTCTTGCCACTGTCACCTCCACGGTGCTTTAGGGGGCCAGCAGCGGGAAGCATAAGTTCTGCCTCCACCACCTTGCAACCATCCGCCGCTTTGACTGCAGTCCAACCTGCCCTGGTGTCTTACCACTGATGTCAGGCCCGGCGCTCTCAGGCTGTCCTCCATTTGGTGAGCCTGGGTGAACGGAGCCACAGTGGGCAGGAGCTCCTCCGGACCATCAGGGAGGAGATAGATCAATGGCTGACCCCACGTCAACTAACGGTGGGAAGTGTGGTAGCAGACAATGGGAGGAACATTGTCCCTGCAGTGCAGCAGGGAGGGCTGAGTCATACACCTTGTATGGCACATGTGATAAACCTCATAGTGCACAGGTTTCTTCGATCATTTCCTGCACTACAAGACCTTATGAGGATGTCACGCAGAGTGTGCAAACACTTCAGCCACTCCTACACTGCTCAGGATCGAGAGACAGCGCAGTCTGCCCCAACATCGGCTAATCTGCGACGTGCCAACACGCTGGAATTCTGCCCTCCATATGCTGGACGGCCTGTACGAGCAAAGGTCAGCCGTTACAGACTACCTCATGGGGCAATCAGGCAGCTTCACGCCACACTGCGACTTCCAAGTCACACACTGGCAGATGATCCGTGAAGTCTGCCAATTGTTGATCCCTTTTGAGGATGCGACTCTGTTTGTGAGCAGGCATGACTATGGGATCAACGACATCATCCCACTCGTTCATGTTCTGGAAATTGCGCTGAAAACCATTGTCAGCGAGGATTCCCAGGCCACCACTCCAAGGCTGAACATCGCCTTGAGCTCAGAGATGGATGAAGTGCAGATGGAGGGTGAGGAGGAGGAAGATGTCTACGCCCAGCCATTCCACACACCGCCACCTGGCTTCTCTGCCTCTCAATCACAGGAGGAGATGGAGGATGAGGTGGTAGAGGAAGAGGAGGAAGACCCCAGCAGACCCTGGAACTATACCGAGGACAGTGGAGAGGAGAGGCGCTCATTGTCCTTGGTGCAGATGGCAAGGTGCCTGCGGGAGTGTCTCAGGAATGACAGCCGGATTGTGGACATCCGCCAGAGGGACCAATACTGGCTGGCCACCCTGGTGGACCCTCGCTTCCACCGTAAAATGGCTGAATTTTTTCCGCCATCAGAGAGGGAGGCAAAACTGGTGTACTACCGGGACCTACTCACCAGTCAGTTGGTCTCAACTTACCAGCGAGACCAGCCAGGTTCCCAGACAACATCCTCTCGGGGGGAACCAGCGCGCTCCACTACCACCACCACTAGTGGAGGCGTGAGAAGTCACTACAGCCTCCATTCGCTGATGAGCGATTTCATGCAGCCAGCTGCTGAAGAGGGGACACAACACTGGACTCATGGTGTGGACCAGCATGAGCTCACCCACCAGGTCACTGCCTACCTGGATTGTACCCTGCCCCAAAGTGTCACCGACCCCGTGCAGTACTGGGCAGAGAAACTGGACATTTGGCCTCAACTGGCAGAGTTTTCTTTAGCTCTGCTGTCCTGCCCAGCCAGTAGTGTTGCGTCAGAGAGGGTGTTCAGTGTGGTGGGTAACATCCTAACACCGCGAAGAACGAGGCTCTCTTGCCACAGTGTTGAGATGCTGACTTTTCTAAAGATGAATCGTGCCTGGATTACATCGGATTATACCACCCCCCGCCTGATGTGAATGACTAAGTCATCAGTCACCCGTCTTGCATGGCAATCCGTGTGTCCAAGAAACTGACCTTAATATCCTAAATATGTGCCCAACGTAAAAATCCGTAATTTAACTTATTAAGTAATGTTCCCCCCTTAGACCCCAAATTAAATAAAATCACCTTAAAAATTCCCTACTTAATTCGGATACATTTGAATAAACAGAACCCCATCTCCAAATTTAATTCCCATGGTGTGTTGGCCATTTAACATCTCCACACCAGCTTAATGCCTCACACCGGTGCACCGTCCAACCCATACCCCAAGAACAGTACCATCCCTAAAATAATCCCCACGGCTATGCTTCACAAAGTGGGGATTTCACCTTTTATGAACTATAGCCATGGGGTTCTATCCCTGGCATCCGTGCCAAGGAACACTACTCACCGTTTTGTGAGCGGGTACTAACTGTTCTTGAGGTATTTTGTTGATATCATGAGAGTAGTAAAATCTTGCACCGCAAATCCCGATGGGGTTCTTCTCTGTGCGAATGATTTCACGCCTCTCATGCAGTCACGTGTGGAATAAGGCTGTCTATGGGGTATATATCACGGAGGCTGCTGTCCTTCAACTGTGATATAAAAAACGTCCACAGTTAGTTACAGCAACAACCAGGTGCTGAAAGGCAGGTTAACTTGCCTTATTTACGGGTGCCTTTACAATGGGATGCTTTTTTGGGTTTCTCTGCTGCCTAAAATCCACAGCGCATCGTTGCCTGATTTTATGCCACCTTCAGTACTACGGGGCTGGACGCAAATACCCAGTTCAGCGCAGAACTGCGTATGTCCGGACGGCACCATAGTACTGAACGCCGTTTAGTGAACGGTATAAAAATGCCCTGTGGATTTTACTCTGCAGACCCGCAGCCACATGTGAAGGTACCCATAGGGTGAGGTTTTTTGGGAGTGACCAAAGAGAGGGCGGGAAGGTCACTCCCATACCCCATCAGGGGTTTTTCCCCTACCCACTTTAAAAGATAAGTCCAGGCAATTAATAACTTTCTGTGCCCTTACTTGAACCAGAAACTTATAAATTGCCCGGACTTATCCTTTAAAGGGAACCTGTCATCTCCGAAACACCCCCTGAACTAGAGTAAGTGTTGTATAGTGTAAGTGATGCTGAATCCGAATATGTAAGTTTTATCTTCATACTCACTTCTATTCCGACGCTGTGCTCCCACAAACCTGCAGTAAAATGCACTCAGTGGACTCCAGTGCTCACTCACATTATGGAGAGGACTCAAAGAAGAGTCCACTGAGTGCATTTTACTGCAGGTTTGTGGGAGCACAGCATCAGAATGGAAGTGAGTATGAAGATAATGCTTACATATTCGGATTCAGCATCTCTTACACTATACAACGCTTACTCTAGTTCAAGGGGGGGTTCCGAGATGACAGGTTCCCTTTAAGCCAGCTGGTGACAGCACTAAAAAAATACTAAAGCATACATCCATTGGGTTGGGTGCTGCACTCGGTTAGGACATCAAACTGGTGTAACAATATATATATATGTCTTGCCAACAGCCATAGGCCCAGATTTAACAGGTTTGACACCAGAGTAGTTGCGGCAATTTGTAAAGCGAGTGCCAGTGAGGTGTCCATTTCATGAAAATTGGACACGTATTTTTGGATAATGGAACTGGTGTAAAGCCTTCTTGAATCTGTGCCTTTTTATATGTCCTTTCTTCACCTCATGGATTCTGTGGGTGAGGTTGTCTGTCTATTTAACCCTATCCATATCCTACTAGACTACCTGTAATGTTAGAGGGTTTTTTTTAACATTGACTGTCCTGTGCTCAACTCTACATCAACATTTTGTCATGTATAAAAACTGATTTTTACAAGCGTGCATATTCTTAGCTTCCAACTTCAGTTCTCTGTACTAGGCCCTTCTGGGTCCAAAAGAATACTGCTCCTACTAATGCTCCCACCGTCAATTGTCTATTTGGAAACATAGTGGGTACAATCAAGAGCTGCTGAAGCTGCCTCCTCAATTTGTCTCTTCTCAACCATACTGGCCTGGGTGCTATCAAGTGCTGCCGCCTACTCCTCCGTCAATTGTCTGTTCTCAACCATACTGGCCTGGGTGCAATCAAGTGCTGCTGCCTACTCCTCCGTCAATTGTCTGTTCTCAATCATACTGGCCTGGGTGCAATCAAGTGCTGCTGCCTACTCCTCCATCAATTGTCTGTTCTCAACCATACTGGCCTGGCTGCAATCAAGTGCTCCTGCCTCTTCCTCCGTCAATTGTCTGTTCTCAACCATACTGGCCTGGGTGCATTCAAGTGCTGCCGCCTCCTCCTCCTCCGTCAATTGTCTGTTCTCAACCATACTGGCCTGGGTGCATTCAAGTGCTGCCGCCTCCTCCTCCTCCGTCAATTGTCTGTTCTCAACCATACTGGCCTGGGTGCAATCAAGTGCTGCTGCCTCCTCCTCCATCAATTGGCTGTTCTCAACCATACTGGCCTGGGTGCAATCAAGTGCTGCCGCCTCCTCCTCCGTCAATTGTCTGTTCTCAACCATACTGGCCTGGGTGCAATCAAGTGCTGCCGCCTCCTCCTCCTCCGTCAGTTGTCTGTTCTCAACCATACTGGCCTGGGTGCAATCAAGTGCTGCCGCCTCCTCCTCCTCCGTCAGTTGTCTGTTCTCCATGATCTACCATGTATCATGCCATGATCTACCATGTGTTTTTGGTGCTCTGGCATGACATGGACTGCTCCAGCGGACATCTTCAATGCTGTCAAATGTCGACCTGGCTGTCGACGACTATTTTTGCACTTTGATTTTTTCCACTTTTTTCATTGTAATAGCAACTGCAACTAAACGAAACTATACCCTATCAGACTCCCACTATTGTAGCTGCAATTATTCAGCCGTTATAGCAAGGTTCGTTTTAGGTTCGGTTCGTACGAATCCGAACTTCACGAAAGTTCACCGACCCAAACCGAACTTTTCAAAAGTTCGCTCATCCCTAGTTTTTGCGACTGCACTTCGGGACACTTTCAAAGTTTTCCCAATTTTTCGGACTGACTGACCTTCATTTCTTAAAGTAATGATGGCCACTCGTTTTTCTTTACTTAGGTAGGACTATCAGCTGTGTATCCACCTGACTTCTGCCCAACACAACTCATGGTCCCAACCCCATTTATAAGGCAAGAAATCCCACTTATTAAACCTGACAGGGCACAACTATGAAGTGAAAACCATTTCAGGTGACTACCTCTTAAAGCTCATCAAGAGAATGCCAAGAGTGTGCAAAGCACTAATCAAAGCAAAAGGTGGCTACTTTGAAGAACCTAGAATATAAGACATATTTACAGTGTTTCACACTTTTATGTAAAGTATATAATTCCACATGTGTTAATTCATAGTTTTGATACCTTCAGTGTGAATCTACAATTTTCATAGTCATGAAAATACAGAAAACTGTTTGAATGAGAAGGTGTGTCCAAACTTTTGGTCTGTACTGTACAACATGCTGAGTATTCCAGCAGACATGTCACTCAGGGCAGCTCTTGTATTCACTCCCTGTGCAGAGCTTTGGGGGGGGGGCAGAGGTTGTTATTACTGCAGGTAAACAAAGGCCAGAGGAGAAGCAGGGAAATAAGGAAATATAGATTTTTTTTGCCTAAAACTTGCTTAACCTAGTTATATATTGCTGCCCATCAGATTTACAGTACTATACATTTTTTTTTCATAACTCGGACATCCCCTTTAACAGGAAAATCTTGATCTCTTTCCCAGGAAATTTCTAGGGTCTTTTCAAGCGTGTATGCACTGTCAAAGCCACAGGTAAGATGGAGGTTAGATCTGACGTGTCTAATCAAATACCTTCTCGGAAGAATTTCATGATGTGAATTGCTGATTTGTTATCAATATGGACCAGCAGGGCGATTTTATGGCCAAGATCTCATATATTCTTATATGCACATTATTGCTAACCAACCACAGGTTCTCAGGTTTGCCATCACTCACCAGGGTTTCTCATCTTCAATTCACTGGCCTTTGGTTTATCATCATCGCCTGTTGTTCTTGTGGCACTAACTTAGCCCTTAGCTTCCAGTTAGACTGGTTGCTTAAGCTCTCACAGGAGCAGATCCAGAAATTAAGGTGAATGTGAGATTTAAGGTCCCATCACCAAGTGCCAGTGGAGTAACTAGTGTAAGATTTTTAATTATTTTGTATTTGTGTCATTTTATTTCACCTTGTATATATTTATTTCTATTGTAATGTCTCAGCTTTTGACCTCTAGTGGTAAAGATACACTACTTTCACACTAGCGTTTTAAAATTCCGGTATTGAGTTCCGTCATAGGGGCTCAATACCGGAATAAAACGCTTCAGTTTTGTCCCCATTCATTGTCAATGGGTACAAAACTGAACTGAAGACAACGGAATGCTCCTGAAAGCATTCCGTTCCGTCTTCAGACCGGAGAACAAACCGCACCATGCTGCGGTTTGCTCTCCGGTCCAGGGATCCGCACCAAGACGGATCCGAAATGACCCCCAATGCAAGTCAATGGGGACGGATCCGTTTGGTGTGGACACACCAGTAATCCGGATCTGTCCTCCATTGATTTGCAATGGGGAATCATTCCGGATCCGGCTACAGAGCTAGACACATACATAAATACATACATACAGACATACATACATACAGACATACACACATACATACTGACATACTCCAGGGACGCCGGCAGCATGTCTTCACGCGCCTCCAGCAGAGGGCGCTGTGGGGAATCGTCATCACTGCGCGCAGGAGGCGCGTGAAGACGTTCTGCCGGCGTCCCTGGAGTATGTGAGTATGTGTGTATGTCTGTATGTCTGTATGTCTGTATGTCTGTATGTCTGTATGTCTGTATGTCTGTATGTCTGTGTCTTGTTCCATGTTAACATGTGTGGGGCCGGAGCGCTGCTCCGGCTCCACACATGTATCAGCGTTAGCACGGATCCGTTGGCACCCTTTAGGTGCCGGATCCGTGCTAACGCTAGTGTGAAAGAGGCCATACATTCCTCTCCAAACCAGTTAGGGCTAGTTAGTGTTATCAAGAACAGGCCAACTGGCCAAACTCCATTAGCATATCAAAGGCTACAGTGACTGTCTCTAATTCAATAGAGTCCTAAACATTCAGGAGGATGGTGGAAACTGCTAGAATCATCAGTTCTAGTTTCTTCCATTAGTTATGTGAGGAATTGCCTGGAAAATGCTAGAAGACTAGCACAGACAACCAATCAGAAACTGCCAAGGTGTATCATAGTAGGTTCTGGAACTTTTCTTAAAGATATAAATAGTCAGAGGGGGGACAGCAAGAAAGGGAAGAGGAAGATAGGACTGAAGGTGCCAGAGGGGAACCATCAAGAAGACGCCAGGGGATCCAACACCGAGAAGTTCCAGGACCACAACGCCATTAGCACAACACCACCGTGCTCCAACAGAGTCAGGAAAGGGACAGCCCAACCAAACCAAGAAAGGATAGGTATATGATGTATCTTTGCTTCTTTGAAGGTGAAAGGCTGCAGACGTTTGTGTTATGTTGCTGCAGTGTGGCTCTTTTGATTAGAGGGTAGTAGTATTTCCTTCTCACTGTATTGTGGTTGCATGCCTATTTCTTTATCTGTTTATGGTAATGCCTCTTTTTGTAGCAAGTGATTATTCTCATTATATAAATATTTGTCATAAAATACAATTTGTCGGTTTGTTGTTTCTTTGCCACATCATCCCAGAGCTTCTACTAAATATTCATAGTAGCTGAATTTGAATTACATAATTTGACCGAGCCAGGTAGGAAGTATTGGATTGTGGCATTGAAATAAATATTAAAAGTTTATATAATTTGAATATCACTTGGTTACAATATGGAGCAGATTAATAGGAAAATCGCAAAGGTTAAGAACACTGATGAATTGGTGAGGTGTATGCAGAACGCAGATGATCCTTGGCAACAGGTTAGGAATTTTGTGGATGATGCTATTAAGGAAAAGAGGTTGTCATCAAAGAAAGCAAGAAGGGCATTGTTGTTTTCTGCATGTTGGATTGCAGGGAATCACAGAACCCTTTTAGAAAAGAATAAGATGTTAGAAGAAAGGGTTCAAGATTTGAAAGATAAGGTAGAAATGCTCAAAATCAGTGCGGGTCATGCTTCTGATATGAGTTTGGGACATCAGAAGATTGCACAAGAGAATGAGCGATTACAGAAGGAAAATGATGAGTTGGTAAAAAGGTTAAAGGATAGTGAGGGAGCTATAAGGTATCTTACTATATCCTCCAGTCATAGGGAAGTTGATCACTCTGAATGTCGCAGGGAAGTTCAGAGCCTAAAAGAGCAGTTGGATAGAAGACATGCTGTGGTTGCTGCTTTTAAAGGGGTTGTCCGAGTTATTTTTTTGTTCTTTATATGTTTCTAACTTGTCAGGTATAACAACTTTCCCATATACTTTGTGTTTCTAAAGCTGCTGGTTTCTCAGAGTTGACTGAGGGTCACATGACCTGTGATGTCAGCTTATCTCCCTGGTCTGTGATGTTTCATGTACAAGCCTCAGAGTTCAGATAAGAGTCTGTACACGAGACGTCACTGGCCACACCCCCTTTCTTTGCTGGGCTCCTGCTATCTGCTCTCTCCCTGGATTCCTTCAGATAAAACATTAACCCCTTCAGCCAGAACACACTGAGGGCTCAAGGCTTTACAACAAATAGTAGCTGCAGCAGTGAAAGGAGACACATGCTGGGCAAGGAGCTATAGAAGAATTGTATTGTACAAGAACAGGTAGGGAGAATTTCCTGTGTGTATCAGCAGTGTCATTGTACAGCTGGGACTTGTAGTACTACACATACAACATGCTGCTGAGTATTCCAGCAGGCAGACATGTCACTCAGCACTTGTATTCACTGCCTTTGCAGAGAAGGGGGGAGGGGCAGAGATTGTTATTACTTCATGTAAACAAAGGCCAGAAGAGAACCAGGGAAATGAGGAAATATAGATTTTTTTTGCCTAAAACTTGCTGAACTTAGTTATATATTGCTACCAATCAGATTTACAGTGCTATATTTTTTTTTCCATAACTTGGACAACCCCTTTAATGCTCCACATATGACTGAGGATATAGAAGCGGTTGATTGGGAGAAGGTTGACCGAGGAGACAATGTATTTGATAGGTATGATGAAGATTATGTTCACCCTGTAGCTCCAGTGTCTGTACATGTGAGGACTGGGATGAATGGGGAGGAGTTATGTAAGACTAAAGTAGAGACTCCGCTTTCTAGTGCTGATGTGGGTACACTGAGTAAGGAGTTGGGGTCTATAAAAATTGGTGATGATCCTGTAGAAACTATGCTCCGTATTCAGACTTTTTAAAAGGCGCATGGTTAATATGAAGGAAGATAGCGATATATTTGATGTGGTTGTTAGTAGTCTTTATCACGGTCTTAAAGCGAGCATACCAAGTTCGGTTTATAAGGCACATTCTTTGGGTATGCTCGTTAATTATACGCTTTGTATAATTTCACCATCCAAAAGCCAGCAGGAGCTGATGTGGAAGACAGAGTTTTTAAGCGAGTCCTTATTAAACAATGTATCCCCGAAATAAATAGATTGGTAGGCTTAACAGTGAGTCCTTCAAATACTTATGGAGAGGTGATGAGCTGTTTGAAGAGGGCAGAGCTAATGGTGAGAGAGCAGCAGAAAGGTATTAGAGGGCGTGTTGCTGTTGTAGAAGGACTTCCTTCACAGAGACTTGGTATGAGGAAAGCCACAAACCTCAAAGGGCCTTTTAATATCAAAGGAGAAGCCTTTAAATGTTATAAGTGTGGGCGATCTGGACATATCTTAAAAAATTGTCCTTTTGTAAGTGCTAATGCACCACCCGCACCACCTAAGTCATTCAGAGAACAGACCTATGAATAATTGGCCAAAGCAAATGAAAAACTTTTACAACAATTGGCGGACATGCAGAAGGAAATTGATAGGCTAAAAACATTAAAAACTACTGAGCAAATCACCAGCAATTCAGCATAGGGAAAAGTGGCCTCCTCTCAGCCTGCAGTAAGGTTCAGTCGTGATGGATGGAATCGTCCTGTTATTTTGGCTGCTGTTGATGGAGGCCCACAGCAATGTATGTTGATTGACACAGGAGCTTCTGTATCCATCATACACACCTTACAACCAAAAAGCCATCCCTTGTCCACCGGACAACGGATGACTTTAGAAGCCTTTCAGGGTTCTTTTGCTGAAGCCTACAAAGAAAAACCTGCAAAATTGATGATTGATTGAAAGCACAGCATTTGAATTGGATGCCCTTTTAATGCCCTTGCCTAACAATACGTGTATTTTGGGGTCTGACTTTATGAAATGTCATGGAGCCATTATTGACTATGTGAATAATAAGATGTGGTTTGATGGAAAAGGTGAATATTGTGTTATACCTGATTCCCATGCGGTCTATTCCATAAAGAAACCAGAACTGTTTGCCTTACCAACCCATTCAGACCAAAGGGTGTCAGAGATAATACAAGAATGTCACATGGTGTTTGGGAGGCACAAGCATGATTGTGGAAAGCTAGAAGGGGAGGTGTTTATTCCAGGAAAGGTTCATGAGCCTCAAAGGCAGTACCCACTGCCAAAAGGGAGTGAGCCATATATACAAGAGACAATTGATTCGTTGCTGCAGCAAGGTGTACTGAGAGAATGTGAGTCAACCACGAATTTGCCGATATACCCAGTAGAGAAACCCAATGGGGGTGGGTGGAGAGTTAACCTAGATTATCGCAAATTAAATTCTGTGACACCTGCCTGTGCACCTGTCGTTCGAGATAGCCCTACTCTTCTTTCCTCAATTCCTCCTAAGGCAAAATATTACTCCACACTGGACCTCTGTAATGGCTACTGGAGTGTGCAGTTACATCCAAAATGTCAATTCAAGTTTGCATTTACATGGAAAGATCGGCAATACACTTGGAACTGTCTTCCGCAAGGATTGCATAATTCCGCCACAATATTCCATAAAAAGATGGTTGCCATACTGAAAGGGTTCTCCAAACCAGACAAGCTGCTTCAATACGTTGATGATTTGTTACTGGCCACAGAAACCGAGGAAGAGCATCTGGAGCTGCTAAAGGAATTCTACTGTGATGGGTCCTCCTATCATGATCAGGGTATCCCATACACGGGGTTTGCCATAGTCTTGCCCAACAATGTCATCATGAATAGGTGTTTGCCTCACTCATCTCAGTATGCAGAGCTTGCAGCAATAGCATGTACTTTGGAGCTGTGTAGGAATGATGCTTGTAACATATACAGTGATAGTGCCTATGTGGTGAATACTTTGACTATGCTACCGATGTATTTAAAGAATGGATTTAGGTCTTCTGATGGGAAAACACTGACTCATGCATCTATGCTAAGGTACATTTGGGAGTTACTGCAGGCAAGGACGGTACCATGTGCATTAATAAAGGTGAAAGGACATTCAAAGGGCTCTATTCATGCTGAGAAAAACAGTTTAGCAGATCAATGTGCGAAAAAGGCAGCAAAGCAGGCCGATTTGTGGACTCCTCCCAGTTTTCCGGAGGTAGCCGCATTAAGGGAGTCGACACCACCTGATTTGCTTTCCTTGCAGAGATCCTATGAACCTTATCAGATTGTAAGAGAATGGCACCTGAAGGGATGCCAGGGACCTATGCGTAAGAGTGGGCCAAATATACTAAGTTGTTGCCTGGTGACTCTTCTGATCCTGTCTTGATGTACCAAAAAGATTTGCCTTATCCAGTAGTTTGTGTGCCTCCTGATTGTTCAGATGAGTTTTTCCAGGTATTCCATGCACATCCGATAGGGGGTCATTTTTCAGCAAAAAAGACACTGCACAAAGTGTTGCAGTCTGTGTGGTGGCCATCAGTGAAAGAGGATGTCATTAGCAGGTGTTACTCTTGTCTACCATGTCTGCAAGTAAACCCGCCAGCCTGTAGTAATAGATCTTTACTAGGATCAGCACCACCAGCTGAGGGTCCTTGGACGCAAATTCAAGTGGATTTTATTGGTCCACTACCCAAGACGCTTGGGGGCTACAGTCATTGCCTGGTAGTGATCGATGTCTTTTCCAAATCGATAGAAGCGTTCCCTACTAGAAACCAAAAGGCTTTAACTGCAGCCAAAATATTATTATCGGAGTTGTTTTCTAGGTGGGGATTGCCTCAGGTGGTAGCAATTGATCGAGGATCAGCATTCACTGGTCAAATCTTTTCACAGTTGCAGAAGCTGTTAAATATTAAACAATAATTGCATATTGCCTACCATCCACAGTCTTCTGCAGCTTTTGAAAGAGGAAATCGTACCCTTAAGACAATGCTAACAAAGTTCTGTGCAGAAAAGCCAAGAACATGGGCCCAAATGTTAACTCTATGTCTCATGGCCATTAGATCAACACCCCACTCTACCACAGGTATCAGTTCATATCGGGCTATGACTGGAAGATTAATGAGGACGCCAGGACACTTGCTAATGCCATCAGCCACACCTCTGCTGCAAGCGGCAGTAACCGAGACATGGGTTAAGAACATGGCTGACCATATACAAGAGGTGAATAAGTTTGTGGCCCATAACATTGGTCATTAAAAGAGTCAAATAAAGAAATATTTTGACAAAAAGGTGAGACTCTTTGAGTACAATGTTGGAAATTTAGTAGACTTTGGGAAAAAGGTGCATTCTTTTACACCCATATGGAAAGGTCCCTTCACAATAGTTAATAAGGCTAGTCCATCTACATATCTGGTGAAAACTGTTGGGTCCAAGGGGAAGGTAACTCTAAAGTGGTATCATATCAATCAACTGAAAAACTGTTATTATGTATTTTGCAGACATGGAGCATCTCCTTCCAAACAGAAAACATGCAACAATACATCAAGGAGGTGGAATTGTTCAGGGAAGATGCATCACAGTTACCATCATCATTTTTTTAATAACATCAGGAGTAGCAAAATCCGCCCCACCAACTCATGCAGGAAAATATAGTGATACAGAGAACAAGGCAGTGGCTGTGGTTACCATGGACATTGGGGAAACATCAAATAATGTGGAGACAGAGGGGGCAAATATTACAGGATTTAAAGTAGATTGGGCAATAATTCAATGCTACATCTCAGTATTTCAGTTAACTTTTCCAGGTAAATTGGTAAGATGGGTGTTCCCCGGGGGAATGGAGGTGCATACAAGTACCGAAATATACTGGACAAATGCCACAGGGGAAACCATCCAAAAGATGGTGCTATGGAAAAATATTACTTTAGATAGTGATGGTATTGTTGCATGTTTTCCAGAAGGTGATTGGGCTAAAGGTCAATGGGATAGCAAAGTTGAAATCAAGGTGAAAAAGACAGAGGTATGTTGTTCATGGCAGCCAATACCACCAAACAGCCTGGTTACTGAACCAATTGTGAGCGTTCTCTATAATAATGTGCAATATATTCATATTCCCGTGGTCTTAGATTTAACTAACTGGACTTTGCCCACGAATATGTGTGATCTGGGAGTGGTCAACATGTATGACATGTTCATAAGATAAGATAAATTCCTTTTGGAGGCAAAACACTGGGCAACAACAGAGACAACAAAATGCACAAAACTGGTCACTGAGAAAGCACACTAAAAGAGATCTAAGTGGAATCGTGGGTGCTGTCTCGGGCATTTTTGGTTCAGGGATGGCAATATGGAACAGAGATGATTTATTATCATTATGGGAAAATGAGCAAAAATTCAAAACAATATTGAGTGCTAAAATTCTTGATCCCCTTGCATCTACGCAGTTGGGACTAGAAAATGAGGAACTGGCCACAGTATATGACATGCATGTAATATCAAAGCTATTTTTGCAGGTACAGGATAAGCTCAATAAGTTAATCAGTGATAATAACAATGAGGCTATCAACAATAAAATTGGCAAAAACATGGCCTGCAATGCATATGGAAGCTTCCTCCTCAGCAAAACCTTGCGTGATATTGAGTTGCAAAGGATTTTTGATTTCATAGCAGATGAGAAAATTCAGGAGTGGTATGGCAAACTGAAAATGGATGTGGACATGTGTACCATCTGGGACTTGGCTAAGGTCACTGTGCATACTATTAAATGTAGCGACAATTTCAGCAAAATGATTCCCCTAACAATATCCTTGCCAATAATACCTCCAAATGAGGTGTACAAAGACATGGTGCAAATTCATTCATTGGAATCCTGGATGGCAACATCTTGAAAGAATTTAATAGGCCGCCGCTACTGCTAGTGAGACATCATTCAGGAGAGTGGAAATCACCACAAACATCTTGCTGTCACCAAGAGCATGACAATTATATCTGCCGATGTGATGTCTTTGAACAGATGGAAGCAACATGTGGGGTAACAGCAAATGAAGCCCAGGGGAACCGCACCCGTGAGGACAATGACTTTGTAAATTGCGCTATAAAACTCACCCAGTGGCAAGAAAACATGGTGAGAGTTGCTTATGTGGGTGAAGGGACATATTGTATAGTGGCCAAAGACCCTACATTTATCTATGGAGAACACAAATGTGCAGTCAACATCTCCAACTTTTGCTGGCACGTGACAAAGACTATGGTAATAAATGCACATACCATTATGCCTGTGCCAATTTTTCATAATGCCTCACTCATACAAGTAAAACTGCGTTATGAGGAAGAAGTAAAAAAATTGACTCCTCACTTCAAAGTAGCAATTCCACCTTTGTCCCTAGACGTCCATAAACTTATGGAGCGGACTTCTGAACATCTCCTACAAATGAGACAGAGTACCAAAGGGGTTAAAGAGGACATTTTACAGCTTAAGGATGTTAAATGGTGGTAGTCTTTGTACAGTGTGGAAGAACATCCTTTGTTAAGATTGTCATTTAAAATTTTGCTTTTCATCCAATGTACTGTATATTGATAATAAGTGGACTAGTAATATTTGGCAAAATGAAAAGTAGTATCAGGAGATTGGAACGAACTGCATATGGACGAAATTATTGAGAGGGATCATGTCGCTGATGCGCCATTCACCCTCTAGGTGGGGATTTATGTAAGATTTTTAATTATTTTGTATTTGTGTCATTTTATTTCACCTTGTATATATTTATTTCTATTGTAATGTCTCAGCTTTTGACCTCTAGTGGTAAAGATACATTCCTCTCTAAACCAGTTAGGGCTAGTTAGTGTTATCAAGAACGGGCCAACTGGCCAAACTCCATTAGCATATCAAAGGCTAAAACAGTGACTGTCTCTAAGTCAATAGAGTCCTAAACATTCAGGAGGATGGTGGAAACTGCTAGAATCATCAGTTCTGGTTTCTTCCATTAGTTATGTGAGGAATTGCCTGGAAAATGCTAGAAGACTAGCACAGACAACTAGAGATGAGCAAATATTTCAAAAATTAGATTCGTCTGGTTCGCCAAATTTTCCGAAAAGATTTGCTTCGATCTGAATAAATTCATTGTGAATTGCGTTAAAAAACAGCTACTTCCGGGCTGCAGAGAGCCTGGATAGTGGTGTAGAGCACTGTGCCTTGCAGTAAAACGCATAGGGAGTAGTGTTGAGCGAGCACCTCTGTGCTCGTATGCTCGGGTGCTCTGGCCGAGCACTTGAGCATAATGTTAGTCAATGGGACTAAACCAGGCAGCCCCCGCTCGGAAGAGGGAAGGGTTTCTGGTTAATAGGAAAAGGTCAGAATCGTGACTTCTCCTCTTTTACTCCTTTCGCTCGTAGAAGTATGCTAATTAACTGAATTTGTACGCATTAGCATGCAAATGTGTGCGCATAAGCATACAATGCGTAGCATTAGTGTACAAATCAACATTACAGTGAATGCCAGCACTGCGCTCAAGTACACTCGGTGTTCGGCCGAACAGCGAGTTCAGCCGAGCATGCTCGCTCAACACTAATAGGGAGTCTACTGTGGTAGTGAAAGAATACTGTGAGCCAGTGTGACACGCACATAACAGGCTTCGCTCTTAGAATCGCTGCGCACTTTTATGTATTTGGGCAGTTAAGGGGCCAAAACTCACCAAACAACTCAAGTCTGAACTCAGTTTTACAGGTCAATGTTAGCGCCAGCTATAAAGAATCGTGCAGGCCCAAGATCCTACTAGAGCGCCAAAAGCGCACTCCTTTTACACCGGTTCACTGATTCCACATACATTTCGACAGAACCTGTTCTATTACACGCTTATACAAGCAGAGCCCCCCCAGACAGGTTGGACATAGCAGTGGCAGAAGCATCAGCAGACTATAGAGTGGCACGACGACAGTGTGGCCAGGTGGCAGCAGCATGAGTAGGCCACAGAGTGGCAGAATGACAGACCCTGGAAGTGGCAGCAGCGGTGGAAGTAGTAGTACAATTTGGAGGCCACAGAGTGGCACAATTACCTAATTTTGACGTAGCGGCAGCTAGGAGACGGCATGTGGAGTCGGCGGCGACAGCAGCATCAGGCCGGAGAGTGGCATGATGACATACCCTGAAGAGCAGACCGTAATAAAAAATTCTCGTCCTTTTGGTTAAGATCAACTGTCGCATATGTTCTTATCAGTATCGGGGCTGGTTATGCCAGCGGACGAAAACGTAAGACAGAGGAGGTGCAGTGAAGGCTCCAGCTTTGCCTCGACTGTGACAAAATGTCTGTATTGACCCAAGACGCCAAGAAAGTTCGGAGTTCCATCTTGAGATCGAGCTGGTGGTCTGCAGGGAGCACAGCTACCGCCTTTGGGAGCCCTCTCGCCTCCCCCATGCTCATCGCTGAGTGTCCAGGGGGCCAGAATCGTTTACTTTTAAAAATTCGAGTGTTCAAAACAAACAGGGTTTCCTGTGTACTTGAGCTTTGAATAATGGAATAGGACTACACAACGTACCAAAAATTTACGACTGACATGCTGCTGCCGAGAAGAAGGTCCAAAAAATTCTAATTAATTTACTAGGCCAACGAGTCGCACCATAACAGCAGCTTCAAGAGGCAGCAGCAGTCGAACAAATTTCAAGGCCACAGAGTGGCACAGTAACAGCAGCTGCAAGAGGCAGCAGCAGTCGAACAAATTTCAAGGCCACAGAGTGGCACCGTAACAGCAGCTGCAAGAGGCAGCAGTCGAATACATTTGCTAGGCCACAGAGTGGCACCGTAACAGCAGCTGCAAGAGGCAGCAGTCAAACAAATTTCAAGGCCACAGAGTTGCACCGTAACAGCAGCTGCAAGAGGCAGCAGCAGTCGAATACATTTGCTAGGCCACAGAGTGGCACCATAACAGCAGCTGCAAGAGGCAGCAGTCGAATACATTTCAAGGCCACAGAGTGGGAGAGGAAGCAGGAGTCATACTAATTTTAATGGGACAGAATGGCACAGTGACATACCCTGGGAAAGGCAGCAGCAGTCATAAAAATTTAAATGCAACATACCGTAGAGTGGCACAATTACATAATTAAGAGGTAGCGGCAGCTAGGAGTATGAGTAGGAGCATGAGCATGAGTAGACCATAGAGTGGCACAATTACATAATTTGGACGTAGTGGCAGCTAGGACATAATGTGTAGAGGCGGTGGCAGCAGCATGAGTAGGCCACAGAATGGCATAATTACATAATTTTGACGTAGCGGCAGCTAGGACACAGCGTGTGGAGGCGGCGGCAGCAGCAATAGCATACCGTAGAGTGGCACAATTACATAATTTGGAGGTAGCGGCAGCTAGGACACAGCATGCAGAGGCGGCGGCAGCATGAAAAGGCCACAGAGTTGCACAATTACATAATTTGGACGTAGCGGCAGCTAGGACACAATTCGTGGAGGCGGCGGCAGCAGCATGAGTAGGCCACAGAGTGGCACAATTACATAATTTGGAGGTAGCGGCAGCTAGGACACAGCGTGCAGAGGCGGCGGCAGCATGAGTAGGCCACAGAGTGGCACAATTACATAATTTGGACGTAGCGGCAGCTAGGACACAATGCGTGGAGGCGGCGGCAGCAGCATGAGTAGGCCACAGAGTGGCACAATTACATAATTTGGACGTAGCGGCAGCTAGGACACAGCGTGTGGAGGCGGCGGCAGCAGCAGCAATAGCATACTGTAGAGTGGCACAATTACATAATTTGGAGGTAGCGGCAGCTAGGACACAGCGTGCGGAGGCCGATGTAGCAGCATGAGTAGGCCACAGAGTGGCACAATTACATAATTTAGACGTAGCAGCAGCTAGGACACAATGTGCGGAGGCGGCGGCAGCAGCATGAGTAGGCCACAGAGTGGCACAATTACATAATTTGGACGTAGCGGCAGCTAGGGGAGGCGGTGGCAGCAGCAGCAGTAGCATACCGTAGAGTGGCACAATTACATAATTTAGAGGTAGCGGCAGCTAGGACACAGCGTGTGGAGGCGGCAACAACAGCATGAGTAGGCCACAGAGTTGCACAATTACATAATGTGGACGTAGCGGGAGCAAAGACACAGCGTGTGGAGGTGGCAGCAGCATCATCAAGCCACAGAGTGGCATGGTGACATAGCCTGGAGGTGACAGCAGTAGCAGCATGAGGAGACCTGATTGTTGAAGTTTCAGCAGCATCAGAAGGCTACATATTGGGTCAGTGACAGAGTGGAGAGGTGGGTACCAATACAAGTCACTGGTAAAGATGCTGGGTGGTAGAAGGAGCAGCTGGTAGATGTGTGGCATCAGTCGGGTAGCAGCATCATAAGAGTGGCTGAGGCAGGTAGCCTGAAGAATACAGTCTCATTTGTCAATGTTTGGGTGACGCATCATGGCTGATCTAATCTGATGCATCAGGCGTTGGTGGGTGGAAATCAAGGCTTATCCGCGCCTGATTCATCTTGACAGAGGTGAGTCTTTCCACATTTTGGAAGGACAGGCAAGTTCTCCTTGGGGTAACCATGGCCCCCACCGCACTGAACACCCACTCTGATGCCACACTACTAGCAGGGCAGGACAGCTTCTCCAGTGCAAACTCGGCCAGTTGCGGCCACAAATCCAGTTTGGCTGCCCAGTAGTCCAGCAGATCTTCAATGTGGGGTGGCAGGTGTCCAAGTAGGCCACCGCCTGCTGGTTCAGGATCTTCTCCTGGTCTACCTGCTGCTGCTGCTGGTGAGTACTTTCCGCACTTGGCAGGTGAAGAAAGCTGCTCATCAGCGACTCCAGACTCAAGTTGCTGCTGATGGAGCGGGTACTGCTCCTAAACCCCCCACAGCAGCCGTGGCAGTGGTACGTGAGCGCTGAGGGACCCCCTGGTCAGACCTGCGAGAGGATGGATGATGACGCAGATAGGCAGCAGCCAACTGACTACATAGGATGTCTCTATAGTAGTTCAGTTTGTCCTCCCTCTCAGCAGGTGAAAAAAAGGCCCCCATTTTAGACCGGTAGCGAGAGTCCAAGAGGGTGGAGAGCCAGAAGTCATCCCTCTGCCGGATGGTGAGTATTCGGCTGTCACTACGTAAGTAAGTAAGCATGCATCGGCCCATTTGTGCAAGTGACTCTGAGAGACTTCCTGCCTCCAACTCCACTGTATACTGCCATGGTGTCTCTGGGTCATCTGCCTCATCTTCCGCATCTGCCTCTACCTCCTCTGGCTGCTCTTGCTCCTCCTCTTCTGTCACCTGGGTAGAAAAACCACTAAATGCTTGTGCTCCAATGTCCTCCTCCTCCAGTTCAGCCCCCACCAGACTCATGTGGCCGTGAGATGCAGTCTCCACATCTCCAGTCCCCTGACCAGAAAGACTTTGAAGCATCTGTTCCAGGACATGAAGCAGTGGAATGATGTTGTTCATACCGTAGTCCTGGCGACTGACAAATAACGTGGCCTCCTCAAAGGGCTTGAGCAAGCGGCAGGTGTCACGCATGAGCTGCCACTGGCTGACATCAAAATTACACAGGGGAGTACTCCTGTCCGCTTGGATCATCAAGAAATTGTTTATGGCCTTTCTCTGTTCGTACAGTCGGTCCAACATATGGAGGGTAGAATTCCAACGGGTGGAAACATCACATATCAGCCTATGTTGGGGGACACAATTCTGCCTCTGCAGCTCAAGGAGGGTGTGATTGGCGGTGTAGGAATGGCTGAAGTGCATGCAAAGTTTCCTGGCCATTTTTAGAATGTTTTGCAGTTGAGTATAAGACTTGAGGAACCGTTTGACAACCAGATTAAATATGTGCGCCATGCAGGGCGCATTGCTCAGCCCTCCTTGGCGCAGCGCGGACACCATGTTCTTTTCGTTATCTATCACCATGGTTCCGATTTTTAGTTGTCGCGGAGAAAGCCAGCAATCAATTTCTTCTTTCATGACGCGGAGCAGTTCCTCCCCGTGTGACTTCGTTCGCCCATGCAAACCAGGCGTAGAACTGCTTGACACCGCCGTGCCCTGCACATGTGGTATGCTGGAGGAGCACTATGACTTGGCCCTGCAGTGGAGGCTGAGGTGGTGGAGAAGGAGCAGGATCAGCAGTTTGATAACGAGGAGGAGAAAGCGGCGTCACCTGTTCAAGTTGCCTGTGTGGCTGGGCAGGAAGCAGATTGACGCAGTGGGCCGTAAAGGACATGTACTGGCCTTGACCGTAGTTACAACTCCACACATCGGCGCTGCCGTGTACTTTGGCAGATACCGACAGGCTCAAGGACTGGGCCACCTTCTCTTCTACATATTTGTGCAGGGCTGGGACTGACTTTTTGGCAAAGAAATGACGGCTTAGGACACTCCAACTCGACTCGGCACAAGCCATCAGTTCTCTAAATGGTGCAGAGTCTACCAGTTGAAAAGGGAGGGACTGCAGCACGAGCAACTTGGACAGGAGCACGGTCAGCTTCTGCGCTGTAGGATGGCTGGACACGTACTGCTGTCTCTTTGCAATCACCTCGGTGAACGACTGCTGCCGTAATGAGTGGCGAGGAATAAGAGGAGGAGGAGCAGGAGCATCTGGAGCGGTAGATAATGACAGACAGCTCCCTTCGGCAGAGGTGCTGGAGCCTTGACTGCCTGAAATGGGATGCGTGCCACTGGGTGATGCTGCTGTTGCTGCTGCCGACTGGACCGCCACATCTGAGCCACGATTCTCCCAGGCCACTTAGTGGTGACGCTGCATATGTTGCACAGGGCCATGGTGCCAACATTAGCACCCTGGAAACGCTTCACTTTCTGACCACAGCCATAGCCATGTTCACCTCCTCGGGCGTCTTAACAAAAAAATTCCATGCCGCCGAGTAGCCGATTTTACCACCAACACTCTCCACTGACTGAGTGGTACCTCCGCTGCCTGGCTGAGCCCCTACGCCGCTCTTTTCAAGGCCAGAAAGCAACTGAGAAGAGTGCGGTCTACCCCGTGCCCGTTTGGCTCCCGACCTCGCACTGCTGCCACTCCGCTGACTAACGGCCACCCTACCGACTTGCTGCCTGCACCGCTGCCTGATGAGCAAGCTGTCAGTCTCTTCTGCAGATGATGATAATGATGATGAAGCCCTTGCGTCACCCGGCTCCCAAGTGCGATCGGCTACATCATCATCAACTACAGTTTGCACATCGCTAATGTCCTCCTCAACTGTCTTGGTGTACAAAGCCTGACCGCTCTCAACATCACCTCTCACTACACTCTCCTCATCAGTACTTGACCGCCTACTGGAAGGAGTGGATTTCTGCCCACCTCTTGGCTTCCAAGTAGCTACTGACTGTCTTCAAATAGTTCGTCCTCGCTGTATAGTGGTGCAGAGCCCATAGCATATAGTACTTCTCTGGCTGAGGGAACCGAAAAGGAGGCAGGTTGAGGATGGGTGAGGGCACTGGAGCTGCTCCGGGCCCATGGGTTGTGTCTGACGAACCCACGACTCTTGGCTGGGGGTTTCAGATGTCATCTGGGAGGAAGTGGATGACCGAGTCAACCATTCAAAAACATCTGGGTTGGTGGTCAACACACGACCACTAGATAACACCGGTAGCTGTGGCCTCGCAGAGTGACCCCTAATGCTACGTCCCCTTCCTCTGCTAAGACCTGTGCCTATTCCAGAAACATTTGTGCCACTGACCCTCCCCTGTGAAGGGTCTGTCACCCCTACGTCTGACATACTGTTTGAATAAAAATTTAAAATAAAAGGAAATTAAGAATACCCCAAAAAAATATACTTTGCTCACTGCCTTGCACAACTGCTTAATTATTTCTTTAAGAAATATCATCACCCACAGGGTGAATTAACAATGGGTTGCTGAACTGCAGTACAATGGGTTATTGCACAGCACTAGACACTATATGACGATTTTCTTTTTCTATGGCTACTGACGCTGCAAATAGTTATTTAAAACTAAAAACACGGATTCACAGTTTCTTTGGCAAATCAACTTCACTGACTACGTTAGCACAATATCACGCTTTTCTGTTTGAATGGCGAATAACGCCGCAAATAGTTATTTAAAACTAACAACCCCACAAACACGGATTCACAGTTTTTTTGGCAAGTCAACTTCACTGACTACGTTAGCACGATATCACGCTTTTCTTTTTGAATGGCGAATAACGCCGCAAATAGTTATTTAAAACTAACAACCACACAAACACAGATTCACTGTTTTTTGGCAATTCAACTTCACTGACTACGTTAGCACAATATCACGCTTTTCTGTTTGGATGGCGAATAACGCCGCAAATAGTTATTTTAAACGAACAAACCCACAAACACGGATTCACAGTTTTTTTGTCAAGTCAACTTCACTGACTACGTTAGCACTATATTACGCTTTTCTGTTTGGATGGCGAATAACGAAGCAAATAGTTATTTTAAATGAACAAACCCACAAACACGGATTCACAGTTGTTTTGGCAAGTCAACTTCACTGACTACTAGAGATGAGCGAGCACTAAAATGCTCGGGTGCTCGTTATTCGAGATGAACTTTTCCGGATGCTCGGGTGCTCGTTTCGAGTAACGAACCCCATTGAAGTCAATGGGAGACTCGAGCATTTTTTGCAGGGGACCAAGGCTCTGCCTACGGAAGGCTGGGTGAAAACCTGGATACCTCAGAAAATGATGCAAACACCACGGAAATGGACAGGAAACAGCAGGGGCAGCATGCATGGATGCCTCTGAGGCTGCCTAATCCCACCATTACCCCAAATTCTCCTGCAACAGCCTGGTGGTTACCCTCATGGCAATTGTGCTCACCCAGACCAAGAAAGGCGAGGCACATGCCCATCACATGTTAGGGAAGCACCCAACTAGGTGCAACGAAGGTCCATCACCCATGCCCATGCTGGCACTGCTCTCCTATCCCCAGCCACATGATGCAGTCATAAGCCTGACAAGGCATGGCGGTGACACCAACAAGTGACCAAGTTAGATGAGGCAGCAGGTGAGCCACCCAAAAATTTAGCCTGACGCAGCATGGCGGTGACAACAGAGAGACCGAGTTAGACTGTGGTAGCAGGAGGTGAAGCACGGATGGTAATTCGAAGGAGGAGGGGTTGGAGGAAGAGGCATAGTAAGTCTGAGAAACCGTGACCGAGGTAGGCCCCGCAATCCTCAAAGTGGGCAGTACATGAGCGGCCCCAGGGTCAGACTCGGTCAGAGTGAGCGAGCTACACGACGATAGCAGGTAGAGCACATTAAAAATTTAGCGTGGCCCTGTATGTGGACGTTGCATTTGTAGGTGGGCTGAACTTTTTTTCTGCTTGCGCTCCAACGTCTGCTGTAATGACAGCTGAACGTTGCGCAGGGACACATTGGTGGACAGTGTGGAGGATCATGGAGGCAAAGGGGTGGTTTTCCGGCGGGAGGCGCTCATGCCGGGGTCCTGGGTTGGGGGTTGACTCGCAGAGGCAGCGAGTGACACAGGGGAAGGAGCAGTGGTGGAACCTGCATGAGGGGAATGGACGGCCTTGGTTCCATAGTGTTAGCACTCGTATACCTGCGCATGCTGGTGGTGGTTAGGATGGTAGTGGTGGAACCCCCACTTAAAAATTTGGCATCAACTGGTACGGCTGTCAACATTGAGCTTGAACTAGTGGGGCATGTGTGGTATCGATTCTTCTGAGTTTAAAATCGTATGCGTCCCCTATCTTGGGACCATATATTTCATGGATTTTTCGAACACGGAAAAGGAAAAAGAGCTTGCTCTGGCCAGGGGAGTGTCTTTTCTACTGCAGCTAAGGGGACGTGTTCATGCTCTGCCTATCACCGGTCAGGAGCCAATTAAAAGAACAACCAAAAAAATCAGTTCAAAATCTAATACGGGACTGTCCAGGTAAATTGTTTGGAAAGAGGGCCTGTAGGTGGGGGCAGGCTGGGGGGAAGGAGGTTGAGTTGGAAGAGCCAGAGGAGTGCCCCCTTGGCTAGCGTGTGTGGTGGTAACAACAGCCGGATGGAGTTCGAATGACGACACAGGACCCCAACTTAGAAATTTAGCATCAACCGGTACGGTTGTCAACTATGAAATTGATCAAGTGGGCCATGTGTTGTATGTATTCTTCTCAGTTTTTTTTTTTTTTGAACAATAAGTTTTTATTGAAATTTTAAGGTAAGTTAAGTCATGACATCAAAGGAAATAATTACAGTGTGTTTCCACTTTAAGTACAAAAACACGCGAAAGCATATATGACATAAATAAATAAAAACAACGAGTTGCAGTATAAAGTGCATTTGCACACTATTCATTGAGAGGGGTGGAGCATATGATATTAACACTCTAACTCACAAAATATCAATCAAGCTCGAGTGCTGTATGGCTGTCTCTGCAAGATATATCAAAACTTAGAGAGAAGGATTATTGCTATTTAGCGTCCTCCCCACAATAAAAGGAAAGGAAGATTTGTTTCCTCCCTATTTCCGTATAAATGAGTCAATAGGAATATTGCATTCATTATTATCGAGCCATACATCCCAGTTCGAATGGAATTTAGATTTCCTATTATTGGATGAAGCCCATACTCCTTCATACCAGCAGTTGTTATCTACCTCACGCAAAATTCTTTTGATTGAGGGTAAGGAATTCTCCCTCCAGCACGTGGCAATTTTGATTCTGGTAGATATGATGCAATGAATGATTATAGACCTATGTTGTGACGGAAAAGAGAGAATTCCTATGGACAACAATGCTAGTTCTGGTGTAGGGGAGACCGTATAGCCACAAAAACCTGAAATAATGTTGAAAATTTGAGACCATAAATTAGACACAAGAGGGCATTGCCACCACATATGTAAATATGAACCTAAAGAGGATTGACAACGCCAGCAAGGCAAGGGTACATCCGGGAAAATCCTATTCAGGAGTTGAGGAGTTTTATACCACCTATATAGAATTTTCCTTGCATTCTCCAGGTGAACTGCACATCTTGATAATTTGGACACAGCAGCAAAAGATTATTTCCATTGGTGTTCAGATAGTGTTTTACTAAGGTCCAAGTGCCATTGTTTAATTATGCTACTTATAGGGTTGGGTAGGTAGGATTTCATTATCTGATATCCTCTAGATATACCTTTGTCTATAACTCTAGTGGACTTAAACCACTCTTGCAGATCAGTTGAGGACACATCAGAGACAAAGACACCTGGAGATTGCAAAAGATGCCTCAATTGCAAAAACTTATAGAAATATTTGTTAGAAATGTCATATTTCTTTCTTAAATAGCTGAAATCAACAAAAATACCATCTGACCACAATTGTGAAATAGAAGTAATGCCTTTATCTTCCCATTCAGAGAGACATAAATCTGGGATAGCAAGTTCACTAAGGGAGACTTTAGAAAGGAAACTGGGAATAATCTTTCAGTCTTAGTAAGGGAATTCCAGATATGTGAGATAGCTTGTACACATATTAGAGGGCTATGCAATTTTTTATTAAATGAGACTTGAGCCTTAAGGTGTAACAAAATAGGACATCTACCTAAGAAGGATTGTTCAATAGAAACCCATTTTTTCTGGTGATCATCATTACATAAAAATCTAAGCTGATTCAACATAATAGCCCTATAATAGTGAATTAGGGATGGGAAATTAAGTCCCCCCTCGCATAGCGGGCGATATAAAATAGCTGCCCTAACCCTCGGTCTGCAATTCCCCCAGATTTGTCTAGAAAGCATATATTGCAGTTTCCGAATATATGTAATAGAGAGTGGTATAGGTACATTTCTCATTGAATAAATTATTTTAGGGATTATTATCATTTTTATAGCTGACATCCTGCCCAACCATGAAAGAGTGCTCACGTTGAGTG